>JAJOOS010033372.1:0-11180 GCA_029582725.1 Solanum chiquidenum | reverse complement strand
TGACATGTACCATAGTGATATGTATATGTAGCCAAGTTAACAAACTTTTGAAGCTAGCATCAATTTTTTTTCTTCTGAAAACCTTGTGTTATTTAGTAGTAATAGCTCTCTCTCTCTCTCTTTCTCTCTCTCTCTTAAGTAGCTCATTAGTGTTTACTAAAAGTGAATGTTCCATCAATCCAGTATCTACCTTACACCATAGACTAAAGAATGAATATATAATCATGTATGTCATTGAAATTTGGCGCATCAACCCTTTAAGTTGATGCTAACTTTCACTTTAAGGGCTGTCAATGGGTTCGGCAAGGGGTGTTTACGGTTTGGATAAAAACCGATCCAAATCGAAAAATAAAATCGATTTTATTTGGGTTTGGTTTGGTTTGGTTTGGTTTTAGATTTTTGAAAACCGATAGTATTTGGTTTGGTTATGGTTTTATTCGAAAAAACCGAAGAAACAACCGAACCAAATCGATGAATTATATACATACATTCTATTAATATACATACTTAATATATTATTTTTATAAACAATTTTAAAGTTATTATATATGTTTTCATTATAATTTTCTTATTGAAAGAAAAAATGTTCAAGGTGAAAACATTTATTTTATTGATTTCATGTATAAGAGTGTCTATGACAATTCTTTGTGGGATTGAAAATGTTAATGTTTCTTCCTTCTAAGCCAATATAGTGAATTTTAAAGCTTTAATCATAATAAATTCAATAATTGAGAGTTCAATAATTTCAGTCATTCTAACTATTTTTTTTTGTTTTGAATGTATTGTTGTCACTTTTTTCACATTTTGAATGAATTATTTCTTTTATTTTTGTGTATGGTTAATAACCGAATAACCGAACCAAACCAAACCGAAACCGATAATCACCAAACCGATAATGCATATTATATTTGGTTTTGATAATTTTAAAACCGATTAAGTTGGTTTGACTTTGGTTTTGACCAATAACCGATCCAAACCGACCCGTGAACACCCCTATTAAATCGGTCTTGAAATTTTAATACAATATCGACCCTCCAAGATAGGGAAAATCGATATATGCATACAATTTTTAATACTAACACATTTTTTTTATTTCCAATTAGATATCCTTTTCTTCATCTGGCCACACAATTCACAATTACAAAATTGTACGCAACTACGACATTACACAAAAAAATGAGAAAATGACAAACCTATCAAGACAAAAATTGACAAACAAACCTATCATATCATAACAAGACCAAAAAATGACAAGTGTTGACAACGATCTCATTCATAAGGTCATTTTTTAAATGAAAAAAAAAGGGGTCATTTTTTAAATGAAAAAAAAGGGGTCATTTTTTAAATGGAAAAAAATGCGTCTGCCGGGAGTCGAACCCGGGTCTATTGCTTGGAAGGCAATTATCCTAACCGTTGGACTACAAACGCTTCTTGTTCTAATTCACGTTCTTGTTTTATATATGCGCACCCATGCGTTGCACAAATACTTTTAAATTTAAAATAATTTATAAATTTATTATTCACTTGTTAAAATTTTATATAGATACCAAGTCTACAGACACAGCATATAGATCCTCAGTGCCTTAAAACTTCAGAAATAACATGTGATAGAATCATGGATATATACCATGTAGCCTGTAGGTTAGGTGTTGCATTCACAATTAAACGTTTACACTCTTATATATTTTTTCATAATGTATCATATTGTTTTGTACTGTATTATTTTAATTTATATATCATATAGTTTTTCATCATAACACAATATCACTCATCAAATATTTTACATTCAGTAAAGTAGATTTTTTATAGTTTTAGGGGGAGTAGAAAGTAGGAGTTATATATATATATATGTATATTGATTTAGTTAGCTCCAAAAAGGAAAAGGTTCTCACATGATTGATCTTAACTGTTTGTTGATCTTATAAATTATTGTATCAATTCAATTTAGCTTGTGAACAATGTCCAAAATATCCTGTCTTTACAAAATATTTTCATATTATGTACATTTTGAAGCTGTCGTCTAACATACTACTTTCTCTTAATTTTGACAAGGCAGTGCAATTAATCTGTCTAATCCTTTCTCGTGAAAGCTTAAGCACTCTTCCAATCTCCTCAAAAGATTGAGGGGTATCTCCATTGAGGCCAAAGTGCAATTTCAGAATCTTTGCTTCTCTATCACATAACACATTGTGGAGAATCTTCTCCAGGTCTTGCTTCATCATTTGTCTTTTTACATTTTCTTCTGGTGTTGTGTCTTCTGGCCCTGATATGATATTCTGCAACAATCAAAATTTGACCGGAAGGCGTGAGCTTTTACTCTTCATTAATCAAGCGCCTTTTCGTGTGTAAGTTTAAGTCAAGCTTGATCAGCATTAGCTTAATAAGAAGCTCAATCAAGTTATTCTTTGTAGGCAAGACTAATTCAATTTCCAGCAGCTTATAAGCAACAAACTCTCATTAGCGACGCTAATATAAGAAAACAATTGTTGAAACAACAAAGATTTGGGACAAACCTGCAATGACATGTAGCCTTGGCTAGTTACTATTTGATCAATGGAAATTGGTGCTCGGTTCCTCTCGATAACTAGTCTAACAGTTGAAACATCCATACCAAGAGCTTCTGCAATCTCATCGTAGGAAGGCCTTCGTCGAAGCTTTCTACTTAATTCAGTGTTGGCATTGCAAATCTTTGGAACAAGCTCAGATATGCTCCCCTGCATATAACAGACTAACCAATGCATTTCACTTATTACAATCATAACTAGCTATACATGTATCTACTAAATCAGAGAAGTTCATGAAGAAGTTGGCCTAATGCGCTTATTGCCAGTAAACTAATTTAGCAATCATTATGATTTTCATTGCGTGATTATGCTGAAAAGTCCATGAAGAAAAAGACCCTGCAGATTTGGTGTTCAGCTCTAGACTACTGCAAAATTTCATGGCCATTGCACTAGAACCATCACAAAATTTGACAGTCATCACTATATCACAAAATGCAAAACTTGCACAATGGTGAATATTAAGAGTAATGAAGTCCTTATAATGCATTAGCTTACCGGTAATCTAATAACTCTAGACTTGTTTGCTACGGCTCTTGAAATAGCTTGCCTAATCCACCAATAAGCATAAGTAGAAAGCTTATACCCCTTCTTAGGATTGAACTTTTTAGCACCATGAAGTAGACCTATGCTTCCTTCCTGTAATCAGAACAGTGAAGAAGGGGATGCTTACCGTCCATAGGGAAACAGAATCGTGATGGCAATAAAGCTAGATTACAAGAGATGAAATTAGGGACCTGTATTAGATCTTGTAAGCTTAATCCTTTGCCTTGATATGAAGCTGCAACAGATACAACAAGCCCTTTATAGCATTGAATTATCTTCTTTTGTGATTCTTTCGCATTAATCAAGAGCTTATCCAGTCTTCGTGTGCTCATTCCTGCAGCCTTAGCCAGTTGCCTTGAACTCAGGTCAATCTCACTTGTTTCTTCAACCATCTTTCTCAATATCTCAATTCTTGCTTCTTCCTAGTACAAAAATTAAAACAAATAAAGTAAAGACAATAAAACAAACAAGCAAGAAAATAATAACACCATAAAACCAGTATAAACCTGTTCAAGCTAAGGGGTCTTGTATTTCATTAAAACGTTACTCATTTTATTTCAAATTGTATGAATTACTATCTCGATTATCATCACTATACTCTCTTAAAACAATGCAAAGAAGACATACTTTCTATATAAATGAGAGTTTTTAAGTTCTATCCACATACAATGTATTAAATAGTATTTACACAATCAAGTCACTTACAAGTTAATTACAATGGCAGAGTCAGAAATTTTACTACGGAAACTCAAAATATGAAAGAAGCAAATACACAAAGAAGCCAAAGATAATCCAACATCTATTATATATACATACAAAATAACTTTAATCATAAATAAACCGTGTAAGTTTCCACCGAAAGATTCAAATGAACCCTTTTGACCCTACCTGACTCCGCCCCTGCATCTAATTCTCTATGATAAACATTGTTAACCTACAAACAAAAGTATCTTTACAATCTCAAATTCTCAATTGATGAATGCTGGATTTGTACCTTAAGGTACCAAGAATACTTTGCCTCTTCCTTAAGGGTCAAGTAGAAACCTGTTTTTAAGGGTTTCAAATTGAAAATCTTATCCCCTTTCTCCATTTCCAAACATTCTGAATGACAACAGCTTCTTCTTTTTCTTCTCTTCTTTCTTCTCATTGCTATCCCAATCTTCTCATCAAACATCTCAACTTTATTGACACTCTCCTCAAAATCGGTATCGAAAATCAAAGAACTTCCTTCAATTGTAAAAGCTTCATTAGCTGCTTCAATTGTCAATGCATGAATTGGGTCCAAAAAAGAGCAATTTTTAGGGCAATACAGAATTGAATAATGGCAGAAAGGTTTAGTGGATAATTTAGTAGGATAAGGGAAGAGTGAAGCTGGAGAATGGTTTGAACAGGACCATGCAGCCATGGCCATACAAATCTCAACTTAAAAGAGAAATATGTTTTTTTTTTCCTTCTCTTCCATTGATGTAGATATATTTTGAGGCTAGTAGATATTTTCAAATTTTTTGTTTTTACTTTTTTTCGACCTTTTCTTTTAAAAAAATTATTATGAAGACAAAACTTATAAAAAAAAATTACAGTAAATTATTCAAAGTAGAACAATTTTTTGGAACAAAAATATCTTCGTCGTTGGTTAAGTAGCTCCAATATACTCTCCCACAAGCAAATAGTTCAAAAGTATAGTGCTCTTAAATCTTAATAGTAAAAATTAGAGGCTTATTTTTTTGAGATTTTTTCAGATGATAATTTAATTTCATACGCAACCAATCTTGTATGATATAACAAAAGTTTAATTAGTTCAATCAATTAAATATTTATTAATTCTTCTATATGTTTTAGCATCTATGTGAATGTGATTTATTACCTTTTTTTTTTCGTTAAGAGTTTAGCGTCTTCTTTACTATAATAATATAAGGCATTATTCTTATTTACGGTTTAATTTTTTTTCTTTTCTTTCAGTGGTACTCTTTTTGATAGGTTAATTTTTTAAATTGAAAATTCTAAATTATATATGGATAGTAATACTTTTGATTTCCAAATTCCAAATTCTCTCCTTTTTTTTTTTTTTAACCCTCCCTAGGAGCTTCCACCCCTTTTGCTTCCTTGGTGACTTGAACTCGCAATCTCGTGGGTTGGAAGTGAGGAGTGCTTACCATCCGAGCAACTCCCTCTCATCTAAATTCCAATTTCTCCAGTGTAGCCAAGAAAGAAAAAAAACTTAAACTGAATTTGAAAAGGTTAATTAAGTTCCAATTAGAATTAGGATTACGTCTAGTTCTGCCCTTATATATATTTTGTACTCCTACATTAATCACCTTATTACATCACTCGTACATGAATACATTATATTAAGTATTGGAAAACATATGCACAACGAAAGCATATATGGGTATCGCAACAACATTAGTTGTCTTCTTCGCGATTCTCTCTTTGTTTCGTGTTTGCTCTGCTCAAGCTTTGAAAGAATGCCCGTTTAAATCTCTGTACATGCAATTTCAGAATTCAATCTCAATTAATCATGTTAACAATAACAACAACACGATGCTTGTAACGTACCGGTAATAGTGACTACAACAACAGGGATTTCTATGACAAATTCATTGAAGCAATCGGAACTTACCTTATAGCAAGGCAGGGATATTACTTCGTAACATTAGTTATTTCAAATTTTGATTCAGTTCGATTTTCGATTTTTTAATAGTGAAATATCATACAAAACTAATTCAATTCAGTTTGATATTTTCAAGTTCATTGTTTTAAATTCGATTCTTCAGAATAACTAAAGTACAATAGCAAAGTCCAGAATCAGTAAATTTCAATTTTGAACTAATGTTATTAAGCTTACGTAATCTTAAAATCGAAATATCAAAAAATAAATAAATTAATAAAATCGAATTCCATACGTCTTCACTTTCCATTTAACTAGGTATATATCCATGTTTTTATTTAGTTGTTTGTAAAGTGAGTGCCTATAGTAGTACTAATAAATATCCAAAGAAAAAAAAAAATCAAACCAGGAAAATAGAGAAACAGTAACTAAAAATGAGATTCATTAGTAGGTATAGTTTACCTAATTATGATTTAGGAATTATTTTTTTTGGTAATAACTGTGAACTACTACCATTACTCCAACATGAAAACTTCAAAATTACAACCTAAAGAGCACCTCTAGTCCCAACCACCTCTAAGAAGATGTTTAGGACTATCCATGCCTCAAGCAAAACTATTCCAGGAAAAAACCATAAGCTATTACCAAATACAACAAATTTATTCTTTTGATCTAAACTAATTACTCTCTAGTTAGTCTTCTCAGCAGAGTCTGACATCTCGTGGCACCCCTTGTGTTCTGGAGAGTGGCTAGTCGAGCTCTCACTTCTGCCTGTATTTGTACAATCACACAACTTGTACTCACATCTATGCTTCGAAAAATCTTCAAATCCCTTGCTTTCCATGTGTGATAGATCATTGCCCCCCATATTGCCACCACAACTTCTTTTTGTATTTGCTTCCATTTCCTTTGTTTCAGCCATTTCAGACTTTGTGGGACATCCTTCTGAATCATTTGGACCCCTGATCAGTTTGCCAAACCGTGTCGAACTGCAGTAATCCATTCACACTCGGAGAAAAGATGTTGAGGAGTTTCTACCACCCCTGCTAAACAAATACATCATTTTGTATCCTCCACATGAATGTTCAATCTCATCATTCTAGACTTGGTGAGCAGTCTGTTCTGGTTTTCTAACCATACGATAAATCTATGTTTTGGCTGCATAATTTTTGTCCATATAAGGTTTGCTTCCCAAAGCCTGGTTTGAGCCCCTATTAGTACATTATAGCTCCTTGTTACTGAGTAAGTGCCACATTTTGTCAGCTTGTATTTGTCATTTTGGTACCAATCTGCCATCTTAGTTTTCAGAGAGGTCAACTTTCTCCAGTACCAACTACAATCTGTAGGTGGTATGTGATTCCAAATATTTCCATGTTGCTTTATATACACTCCATGTACCCATTTTACCCAGAGAATGTCTTGTTTTTCTGAAACCTGCCATAATAACTTCCCACCTGAAGCTTCATTCCAATTTCTGCACCCATTAACATTTAGTCCTCCAAATTTCTTTGGGAGGCACACCTTGTCCCAGGCAACCAAAGGTGTTTTTCTCTGATCTGTACTACTTCCCCATATAAAATCTTTGCTTTTTCTATCCACGGCCTTGAGCACACTTTGAGGTAAGATAAAGACTCTACCCCAAAAATTAAATATCGAAAAGAAGACAGCATTGACTACTTGTAGTCTTCCTGCATAAGAGAGCTTCCTAGCATAAGCATTTGTTACCCTCTCAGTAATCTTCTCCACTAGTTGGTGACACTCCATCTTACCCCATTTCTTTGAAGATAGTGGAAGCCCAAGATACCTAATAGGTAGAGTACATAAAGAGTATCCTGTCATTTCTAATATCTCCTCCTTTAAATTATCAGTGATCCCAGCTAGAAAAATATTGGATTTCTCCACATTAGCCACTAAGACAGTAGTATCACTAAAGTGCTCCAAAGCTTCCCGGACTCTTCGAATGGACCTTATATCCCCTTTGCAGAAAATCATCAGATCATCCGCAAATATTAAGTGAGTCAGCTTTTGCTCCTTACACATAGGATGAAATTTGAAATCTGGAAGTTCACTCATTTTGTTGAGTGTCCGGGTGAGATATTCCATAACCAAGACAAACAACAGAGGAGAGATTGGATCTCCTTGCCTCAATCATCTCTGTCCTGCAAAGTAGCCATACCCCTCTCCATTTATCCTTACAGAGAACTTTATAGAGGATATACACACCATAACCATTTGAATAAATGAACTAGGAAAACCATACCCCTCTAGTGCTTCTATAACAAATTCCCAACTAACCATGTCATATGCCTTTCTTAGGTCTATCTTCATCATACACCTTGGTGAAGTCTTTCTGCTATAGTGCCTCAATAGATCATGACATATCAATACGTTGTGTACTAGAGACCTCCCTGTAACAAAAGTTGTTTGTTTATCAGACACCAGGCTAGGCAGTACCTCCTTCAATCTTTCATATAATAGTTTAGAGATACATTTATATAGGACGTTGCAACATGAAATGGGTCTAAACTGACTATCCGTTTGTGGGGCTGGTACTTTGGGAATTAAAGAGATCATTGTAGCATTTAATTGCTTCAAAAGTTCTCCATTGCTAAAGAATTGCAAAACTGCCTTTGTAACATCATTTCCCACCACTTTCCAAGCTTTTTTGTAGAAATCACTTCCATATCCATTTGGACTAGGGCTCTTATTACTGCCAATGCTAAAAATGGCTTTCTTGACATCATTTTCAGTATAGTCCCTTATCAGCTCAACCTGCTGGATGAATGTTAAAGCATGGCCATATCTCAGGAAATTCCTCAACGCCTTTCTCCTGTTGATCTCCTTAGTACCTAGAAAATCTTGGTAAAACGCCACGAATACATTAGTTATGCATTCAGGCTTTGTTTGAAGCATTCATATGCTATCTTTCACTTGCATTATAGCCTGCTGCAGCTTCTTGTGCTTGATCACAGAAAAGAAGTATCTAGAGTTATCATCCCCTAATTGAATCAAAGTTACTTTGCTCCTCTGTTGTAGATACACCTTCGCTAGATATGAAGATTTTCTGAATTTCTGATACTGCGCCTTTTCCTTTTGTTGTAGATTACTATACCATGGGGTTAGCATGTAGTGCTGATTGTGCTGACGCCAATGCCTCTCTATCTTCATCTGCCTCTGCCACTATATTTCAAAAGTGTTGCTTATTCAATTTCCTTAGCTCCATCTTCAACATTTTTTGCTTCTTTACCAACTGGAACATTTTACAACCACTAACAGGAACTTCCCAGATCGCTTCTACTATTTCCATAAACTTTGGGTGACTGGACCATACATTATAGTATTTAAATTGTCTAGACCTTCTGTTACCATTAATTCTCTCTAGCTTCGCTGGACAATGATCGTTTATTCCCTCGTCGAGAAAAGTAGCACTATAATCTGGCATCTTGTTCAACCATATTGTATTTACAAACACCCAATCAATCTTCGAAAAAATCCTATTACTTCATTGCTTATCACTTCATGTGTTCCTACTCCCATGTGGAGGGAGTTCTATAAGTCCACATTTTCCAATACATGCATGCATGCCGAGTACTTTGACCATCGAAACAGGATTCCCACCACATCTATCATCCATATTGAGAATTGAGTTAAAATCCCCCATGATGAGCCATGGATCGTTACATCCCATGCTCACCCTCTCCAGATACCTCCACAAATCCTTTCTACCCTCCCTGGTATTAAAAGCATACACAACTGTTAAAATTAATGGAATTCTTACTCCATTATGTATTACCCGACTAGTTACTGCTTGAGCACTACTACTTTCTTCCACTACTTGGAACACATTCGACCTCCAAGTGAGCCAAATTCTTCCATTGTAGTGATGTTGTAAGTTTGTGATAAATTCCCATCCCCCAAACATTTTCCCTGTAATTTCCTTGATTTTTCCATCTTTTATTTTTGTTTCAACCAGCCCAATTAGTCCTACCCTCTCTTTATTGCAAAGGATATTAACCTCATTTTGCTTATTAGGGCCGTTGAGACCCTTAATATTCCAGCATAGCATGTTATCCATTCCCACTAATAGAGATATTACTACCTCCTACATTTCTGGATTGACTTGTCACTCCTTTTGTGTTTATTGATTCTTGGTTCAGAACTTGGAATGTGTTCTTAACCAGCCCCGTCTGCCTTTGCTTGTAGTGTTCTTGTTGTACATTTGTTAACCTTTGTATCCTTGTTGGCGTAATCCATTCAGTATTACCCTGCTTTGTTGGAGATGGCGTCTTCGTCATTTTCTCATTTCCTGTCTTCGCACCCCCAACTTCTATAGCTTGTGGCATTCATTCATCTGTCTTAGCCTTTCCTTTCTCGATCCTGGTGGTTTATTCTTCCTGAATTGCTTTATATTATACCCATATTTTTTTGCAGAATTTACATATTATAGGCCTCCAATCATATTGAACTTTCTGCTCCACCAAATTCCCCCTTTCATTTTTAAACATCACCCTTTCTGGCAGGTCCGTATCAATGTCCACTTCAATAAGGAGTCTTGCAAAATTCAACCCTTGTTTCTTTTCAGTGTGACTGTCTACCATCAAAGGTTTCCAGATGAGACTTCCAATTTTACTCAAACTGATTGGGCTCCAGTACTTGAAATCCAGGCCAGGTAGCTTAACCCATATTGGCACTGAGTGAAGTTCATCCCTAGTGAACTCCATCTCAGGGGACCATGTCTTTACAATAAACGGCTTGTTGTCGAAATGGTATATTCCTCCTTGAACAACATCGTCCGTACCTGCTGCAGTTTCAAATTTAACAATAGATATGCCATTTTGTAGCATGGCAACCTTGTTGATACCCCACTTTGCCCACAGACGTTGGATAAAACCATTCACCACAGCAAAAGGGGGATGATCCCCAAGCACATAGCAAATTACAGAGTGTTTCCAATAGTCTATTTCAGTACCAATATCTTCAATTTCGATTTCACATACAGGAATCTCCCCTTGCATTTCTAGCGCAACATAATCCAATTTGAACCCCGCATTTGAGATCTTAGTAATATCAAAATTATCCCAGATAAATGGCTTCTTCGTTCTATCCGGCATGACCTCTACTTCATACATTTTGGAAGTTGAGCTTCATATTTCAGACCACCTTGCCCGCTGCTGCCTCGCTATAATGACCCTCTTGGTCATTTCTATGTCTTGCCTTCTATGTGTCGTTTAGAGCGTTCCTATAGCGACCCCAACTCATTTATGACTTGCTGGGACTGATAGTTCGGTCACCTGGTCGTTCGTTTGGTCTTGGTGCGAGTTTTTGTGTTTTGGAGCTTATGAACCTTGAACAATCATTTTCGATCAGAAGTTCAAGAAGATGACATCGGAATCCAATTCTGACGATTCCATCAGCTCCGGAAGGGTCATTTTAGGCTAGTAGCATGGTCGTCATGACTCCCGAGG
>JAJOOS010033371.1:0-10968 GCA_029582725.1 Solanum chiquidenum | reverse complement strand
TCTTGGGACCCCTGCATTCAGTAGCCTTATGACCACGTTTTCCACAGTTGAAGCAACTTCCATTGAACTTCTTCTTAGGAGGATTGCTCTTTGGACCAAATGCTTTCTTTCTTTTCTTTGATTTTGTGGGATCTTCTTCAACAATATTTACTCCTGATATTGCTGAATTACCACGTGACCTCTTTTCTGCGGCCTTGTTGTCCTCTTCAATTCTCAGCCTTACCATGAGATCTTCAACAGTCATCTCCTTGCGTTTATGTTTCAAGTAATTTTTTAAGTCCTTCCACAATGGAGGTAACTTCTCAATAATGGCAGTCACTTGAAAAACATCATTCACAACCAATCCTACATCAAAGATTATGTTAGTATTAAGAAAAGACTTAATATTTTCAACATAGGTATTAAATAAACTTATACCTTCAGCAAGAAAAGACATAATATTTTGTACTTCTTCTCTAAAGCATCCCAGAGTTCTTTTGAGGTTTTGACATTACTGTACACATTGTACAAATCATCCTGCAGGCCACTCAAAATATATTTTTTACACAAAAAATCAGAATGTATCCATGCTTCTGTTACCAAGAATCGTTCTTCAGGCGGAGTTTCATCCGACATAACAGGAACGTTCTCATTAATGAACCTCTGCAGACTCAACGTAGTCAGATAGAAGAACATCTTTTGCTGCCATCTCTTGAAGTCGACTCCATAAAACTTTGCAGGTTTCTCAGCCGGTGCTAGGGCAGCAGCTGAACGATTATGTGCAACCGAAGTTGTTGCAACATTTACTGTTCCAACCGAAGTTGTTGCAGCATTTACTGTTCCAGCATTTACTTGACTTGAATTAGTCATTTTTCTGTCACAAATGGCAGACAATTTTAGTATGTGAAATACTAACAGTAAAGAATAAATCTTTATAGACTGTTTCTGATTTAACGATAAAAATTTTATGTTCTTTTAATCGTTAATCGAATGAATTTTAAAAATTCAAACAGAGTAGAAACCATAAGGTTTTAATCTCCAAAAACCTCAAATAAAGAAACTGTTAAATTTTTTAAGATTGTTATCTCCTATATTCAGGTTAGTCAAAAAATACAGAAATAGAAATAGATGAAATAGACAGAATGATTTTAATCCGAGTCCACAGAAACCACTGTGTTTCCTTAAGAAATTTAATCCCCTCACTGTACCCGAGGTTGCAGATTAATTCCTCCCAAGATAAAACGGATTAACCTGTTAAAGAAGTGGCGGTACCTCAAACTTTAATAACTTCAACGAACGCAAGAACAGTAACAAGAGCACACACAGACTCAGTCGATCGACAATTTTGTTTTACGTAAGAAAATGTATGCAGAGAGGAAAAATTTTCAGTGTTTGAAAAAATGAAAAAGACCTCTTATTTATAGCCATTTGCAGCAAGGAACGCGTCTGTTCAGAAAAATCTGTTCAGACCCATTTTTTCCAGAACATTGTGTCTTTTGGGAAAAGTAATAACTTTTCGAAAGGATTACCGTTTGGGAAAAGTAACGACTTACGCCAAATTAATTCTGTTATTTAACTAACATTCTAAATTAATTTATTAGAGAAAGGAAATGATTTAACAAGATTGATTAAATAAATTTTATCCAAAAATATTATCAATCAAATCATTTGCCAAATCCAAATCCGAAGCCGAGGCCGAGCGAGCGACGACGACGCGAGGGGGCACCTTCTTCTTAACCCTTTAAGAACTAAAGGAAGTATTTCTTAATATAAGGACAACAATTTCCTTTCTTCTACCAATATGATAAAAATGATCTTTCATTTGCACTTTTGCAATGACTTTTCATTTTTCCTTTAAAATTGGTTCCCCCACTTTCATTGGTTCTTTCATCTTCCATTTTCTGTTTTTATTTCTCATTCACACCTTGCTAAACCCAACACCACCTTCATGGTTGCCCCCTTCCCACCTCCTCTCTACCCCACTTCATTTATCTTTCTCCGTTCTTTTTTTTTTCCTCTCCTAACACAAGAGATTTACATAGAAGAAATAAAAGGAGAAGAAACAAATAAGAGAAAACAAGATTGTAATGACAAATAGATCACAAGATTTAGAAGAGAAAAAAAAATGAAACTCTAGAAAGAATTTTCCGACTTTCAATTGACAAAATCTTGAGTAGAAAGCTCTAGGTGACAAACGAAGTGAAGTTCAAGGGGATTCAAGGTCATTTCGCCTTTAATTATTCATTGTTAGTTGATTTAACTACCATCAAAATATCTTGATATATCAAAACGAAATCTAAAAAAAAACAAATCATACAGAAAAAAGCTCATCAATGAGTACTAAGAGCATTTATTGAAATACGGGAATGTAATGTAGTAGACAATTTAATTTAATGGTCTCATGATAGAACTAAGTCCACCATCAACAGCTAAATTCTGAGCACTAATGTAAGCCGATTCATCCGAAGCCAAGAAAAGAGCTGCTTCTGCTATATGCTTCGCGTTTAGAGTAACACCTTTCAAATTAGCATTTTTATATACTGTAGCTTCAACGCTGGCGGCATCAGCTCCAACCGATTTGCACACCATCGGCGTGGCGAACTGGCGATGCCGTGAGGCGATACACAATTCACCCTAATTCCATGCTGCCCCAGCTCACGCGCCGCCGATTTCACCACCGCTAGGACGCCGTGCTTCGACACCACGTAAGGTAACGGGGCTGTACCAGCTAGGATAGACTCTACGCTAGCCGTACATATGATAGAGCCGCGGATTTTTTTAGCTACCATGACTCTAGCTGCGTGCTTCACGGCTAACGCGGTTCCCCGCGTGTTAACAGCTATTGTCCTGTCAAATACCGCCATATCCATTTCGAGTAAGCTCCCGAAGGAGCCGAGGATGCCGGCGTTGCTGAACATGATATCGAGTGTACCGTATTTTTGGACAGCCAAGGCGACAGTTTCTTCTACTTGTTTCTCGTCGGTTACATCACAGTGTCGGTATCAGACATTGTCTGTTCTGATGGAGGAGACGACTTGGAGAGCAAGTTCATCCTGAATGTCGGCGATGACGACACGGGCACCATGTTCAACGAACAATCTCGCAGTTGCTTCACCGATGCCACTTGCACCACCTGTTATTACAGCTACTTTACCCTCTAATCTGATACCACAAAAATACCACAAATCAAATTCCTTTTTTATTTATAAAAAAAACTAGAGACATTTTGCTGGTAGTGAAAAGAAATTGAATATACGAGTTACCTCATGAGCTTATTTGCCATGGGAGGACGAGCAATTTCCTTGCAGCAGCGAAAGGATAACTCCGGTTCGTTTATATTTGTTGAAATGGTAAAAATATGTAATAATGAAAAGTTGTTTTTGATTTATATCTTTAATTTTCTTAAAGATTTTATATTTTAACAATTCACTTAAAATATGCTACACATTTTATTTTTCGAGAGTCAAATATTTTAAATTTGATTACGAAATATTTAAATATTTTAAAATAATTTTATATATTTATAAAAGATGTAAAGTACTATAAGTTACAATAATTAATAATTTCAAAATATTTAAAACATACATAAGAAAACTACGGTAAAAAATAGACTTGTATAATATTCAAAATCTGAAATGTGTCACATATATTAGAACAGTGAGAATATATATTTTATAAATAATAAAATTTAACTAAAATCATATCAATACCAAAGAAATTATTGAGATTTGTTGTTCAGAAATTAATGAACAAGAAACCTTAATGACAATAATACATGTATATATATATATATTAATTTAGCATCAATTAAATAAAATTATCAACCTTAAATTAAATATATATATATATATACTGATTTAGTATCAGTCAAGCAAAAATTATCAATATTAATGAGTGGGGGTATGAATTGAAATTTTCATTTGAGAGAAAATGCCTATTTCTTGAATTAATTTTAATTGAGATATGAACATGTAATTATTTCAAACTTATAACCCATTTATGTAATTTCATAACTTTTATGTAGTGGGCCCCTTGTAACAAAGGGTTAGGCATAGCCCCCCATTGCAACTCTTCTTCCGAGAGGCAATTAAATCGTGACTATTAAAAAACAGTACTGAAAGCTTTTCCTTGATGACTGTGGGCTGACAGCTGACAACTTTGTCCATACGCCCTATTCAATTATTTTTAAAATTGTACTCCTCTGTCCTATTTTATTTTATATGTTACTCTTCCGTTTCAAAAAAAAGTGGTTTAATTTGACTTGACTCGTAATTTAAGAAAATAAAGAAAACTTTTAAATCTTGTGATTCTAAATTAAAATTATGTCAAATATACAAAATTGTTCTTTAATCTTGTGTCCTTAAACATGTCATGTGAAAAACTGAAATTAAAATATTACAAAAAGAAGAAGAGGTCATTCATTTTGAAACAAACTAAAAAGGAAAGGGGATTATTCTTTTTTAAACAGATGGAGTATTTTTCAAATTCCGAAGTTTAAACAAATTTATTTGTTTTTAACCGTGAAGTTTTTATAGATCTTTTTAACCATTTTGAATTATCAATTATTGTGACTTATAATATTTTTTACATAGTTTCCAAATATATAAATTATTTTTAAAAAAAACTTGAAGATTTCACCTGCAAATTACCGATCAAACTTAAACTTTTTAACTCTTGAAAAACAAAAAATGTCATATAAATTGAAATCGAGAAAGTATTGTGTTTGAGATATCTTCTTCTAATTGATAATCTCCGTAAGTGAGGTCGTTTGGTATCATATATTAACAAATATAAGGTATATATTAGTTTTGTATATTGATACATTATTTTATATTTAATAGACTTTTTCATGTTATGTATAAAAATCGAAGCTAAAAGTAGTAAAGTATCTATAGCTACACTCGATGAGGAATCAATGGTCAAGTGGTTTGGACATGCTATATGAAATTATGATATGAAATAAAATTGATAAGAAGTTAAGATTTTCTTTAATTTGTAATTTAAATTTCTTGAATTTTTCACAAGTTATGAATACATCAAAACATCTTCAATATGTATAATCTTACAAAATGAGCAAGAGCAAATCATAGTTCATAAATAAAATATTGAAATATTCTAGTTTATCGCTCTCCTTTCTCGTATTTATAATACTGAAATATCAAATTTTAAAAATAAAATGTAGTAAAAAGTTTTAAAAAAGAGATGCAAAAATGTAAATGTGAAAAATTAATTTAAAAATAATTGACAAGTAAAGCGAATGGAAGAAGTATTATGAACTAGAAAAAGTAAAATTACCAGGTCACCCACTCAGTACAACAAAATTACCCCGCACCCCATTCTGTTTCATCTGTCAATTGACATTGTAAGGATTCACATGCAGCATGTGTGTGCTTGTTTTCTCTTTCTAATTTTTGTCATTTTTCTTTTTAAATATAAATAAAATAGTAGTAACTATTTGTGTTTAGATTAACAAAAAAGTTACTAAGAAAAAAGGACTTACTGCAGCAATAAACTAACAAATTTCTCCTCGCTTATATCAATAAAATAAAATAAAGATGTAGTCTCTTATTTTTTATCAGTCTCCAAAAAATGAGTTTCTCTTCCAAAGTAAGCCGCTTATGTGGGAATTATGGATTAGAAAATTTCAATGAAATGCGAAAAAAATATAAAGAGATGATATCAACTCTTCCCAAACGAATGCCTCATCATCCTCTTTATGATTTCTATCAATATGAAGGCTTTTGGTACTATTCAGCCTATTTAGAAGCAGCTTTATGTATGCAACAACGCTTCAATCCTCAACCCTCTGATATTTTCCTATGTAGTGCTCCAAAAACAGGTACTACTTGGCTTAAAGCCTTAACTTTTTCTATTATCACTAGACATGTTTTTCATGATGACTTTACAAATAATCCTTTACTTAATAAGGTACCCCATGATTGCATACCCTTCTTGGAAGTTGACTTTCTCTCCAATCCTGAAATTCTAGACACAGAGTTGTCATTATTAGCCACACATCTTCCTTACACTATCTTACCTAAATCTGAATCAGATAATTGCAAGATTATATACATATGTAGAGAACCCAAAGATACATTTGTTTCTTGGTGGCATTTTATACAAAAGGTCCAAGCTAAAATTACTAAAACACCCCTAGTCACACTCGATGAGGAATCCATGTTCAAGTTGTTTTGCCAAGGAAAATCTGGATATGGACCTTATTGGGATCACGTGTTGGGATATTGGAAAGCAAGTGTTGAGAGACCTGAGAGAGTGTTCTTCCTCAAGTATGAAGATTTGAAGAAGGACACGTTGGGTTATGTGAAAAAGTTGGCCGACTTCATGGACAAACCCTTCTCTAAGGAGGAACAAGAGCAAGGTGTGCCTCAAGAAATTGTGGCACGTTGTGACTTCGAAAGTTTGAGTAATTTAGAGGTGAATAAAAGTGGGACACATCGACCACAAACTACTCAAGAAATTAGCAATACTATATTTTTTCGTAAAGGAGAAATTGGTGATTGGAAAAATTATTTGACGGACGATATGGCAAAAATCAATTGATGACATAACCCACGAGAAATTTCAATCTTCGGGCTTGGCATTCCCTTCTTCAGAATGCAATTAAGAGGCCGTTAACGTACACCAAATAATAAGAAAGAAGCACATTTCATCTGTCGTTTAATGCAGTTTTTGGTTTCCTTGCTCTTTCGTCATCTGTTTTTTTAATAAGTTCTCATTAACTTGACTCTATTTTGAGTGCTATTCCATTTCTAGTTATTTTTTATGTTTGATCTATATATGGTGGATCCTTAATTTTCAATAAAGAAATTCTAAAATAAACCAACCTCTAATTTTAATTTTATGTCCAAGAAGTTCAAAAGCTAAATATATGTGAGTGAAACGTTAAAAACCTTATTTATATTCCGTGTAATTTTTTATAACTCTCTAGATTCACCCGTGGATTTAATCAGGGGCGGATTTACGTTGAACGAAGGGGGTTCATCCGAACCCCCTTCGTCGAAAAATTACACTATATATATAATATTAAAATTTTAATATACGTGTATATATATACTATTGAACCCCCTGAACATACACCATAGGCGTAGCTCAGTGGCGTTGGGGGTTCAGGAATTCGCTCTTCAGCACGCCAGGTCGCGTGTTCGAATCTAGGCAGAGGCATTTCTTTTATTATCTTGTATTTTAGGCGTTTTAATTTTAAAAAAATAATAATAATGCAATCAGAAAATGATGTTTAGTTCCAAAAAATTAAAACGCTGATTGAGAATTTAGAATTTATTAGTTTAATCCCTAATTATAAATTCAAATATTAAAAAACCCTTTTTTTCTTGATTCGATCGTTTAATCCGACCCCTTATATCCGATTCGACCCGTTTATTTGTGGATATTATTTACGTGATTAATTTTTTTTTGAACCCCCTTGATGAAAATCCTCCCTCCGCCACTGGATTTAATACAGTTTATATATCAATATTTTGAAGAGTTTGAGATATATAAATTTCACTGAAAAGAGCACTCATCTTGCTCCTAAATTATTCTCCAAGATATGCCTCATTACGTTCGGGTCCAAAATAAGTTCCCCGAGCATAGCTTATGTTGGAATATTACAAGGATTTTTATTTTTGGACCATAGGAGTAGGGATGGCAATGGGACGGTGCGGGGCGGGGCAGGTGCGGGTTTACAGTGCAAGTGTTGATGTTCTAGCCTAATCGCTCTAGCCTATACTTTACTGTGTGACTGTTGATTTTTTTTAATCTTTTTATTAAATTGCAGCTTTATGTTAAATTTTTAATTGTGTTTCATAATTAGAATTTATAAATTGAATATTCAAAAAAAATTATAGTTGAATGTTAAAGCTAAATAATTAAGTGAAAAAAAACTAAAAAAAACTTATGCGGGGCAGATTTATGCAGGGCAGATTAATGTGGGGCGGGATAGGCCGGGTTGAAAAGGTAAATTAGTCTATGTGGGGTGGTGCGGAGCGGATTAAAGTCTTCACGGATTTATGCGGGTTTGCCTCCGCAACCGCTCCGCCCCACTCCATTGCCATCCCTGATGGAGTTACTTCGACGGTTTGTATAAAAAAAATTATTTCACTAATTACTACTATTTCAGATACGTCATGATACGAAATTAATTGGCCTACAAGATCAAACCGTATTTTTATTTCACTAATTTTATGTATTAATATTTCCTTATTTCGTACACTTTTCTATACTAGGAACAAGGAGCGAAACTACAAGTAGTAAAGTTTAGATTTTTTATTGCCTAACCTCTTTCACACATTAGAAATGTGATTTGATGCTAATTTCATCTCATGATTTCATATTATGACATGAAATTTTAAATTCTCTAAAACATGATTTGAGAATTTCAAATATAAAAATTAACTCATAAGTTTATATTTTGTAAAAATAATTTATATTTATATTTACTAACCATCTATTTCATATATAAATAAAAAATAGTAGTTTATATCATTTAATTCGCACCAACATAAAATTTATTATACTTCAAATCGATCAATTCCTACTTTACCACTTAATTAACCAAATTCATTATTTTTGACCAACTTTATTTACCAACCAAATTGACCAACAATGGCTCAAAGTAACAATCTTGGTTCGTTTTCTCATATATTCAAGAAATGCAAGTTTAATGTGAGAAGATTGTCCGTGCTACATGAGGATTATATTAAAGACTAGTACACTATAATTTATGCTAATCTTATATTTCATTGAATTAAAATTTGTTCAATAAATATTGTATTCTATTAGAACAACTTTGTGATAGTGTAATATGCAATTCTATAAAATTTTGCTTATTAGGAAAGATAATATAAAAAAGGAGAAATTGTGTGGATAAGCAAACATATATTAGTTAATTAACTAATATAGCTATAATTTAAATTAATTACGGCTCGCAGCTTAATTTTAACTATAATTATGTCGCCTCTCTCCTCTTCCCCCCCCTTCTCTCTCCTCTCGCCTCTCTCCTCTTTTATACATTTACAAATTATACATATACATATACAATTATATGATAGATATACAAATACAATTAGCTTCTCTCCACTCTCTGCCCTCTCTTGCTCGTCTTTCTCCTCTCTCTCCCAATTTTGCCCGACTCTCTCCGCCCTCTTCCAATCTCACTAGCCTCTCTCGTCCCTCTCCCAATCTCACTCGCCTCTCTCGTCCCTCTTCCAATCTCACTCACCATATATACAAATATATATGTATACCAGTTACATATATACAATTATTTGTTAGATACACATATACAGTTTACCTCTCTCCACTCTCCGCCCTCTCTCGGCTCTCTCCTACCTCTCCCAATCTCACTCGCCTCTCTCAATCTCGCTCTCTATATATACAAATACATATGTATATATACTAGTTACATATATACAATTATTTGAAAGATATACATATACAATTCGATAGATATACATATACAATTCGCCTCTCTCTCCCTCTCCCAATCTCGCTCGCCTCTCTCCTCCCTCTAACATGTAGCTATGAATCATAATTAACAAAATATAGCTATGGAGCATAATTAAGTTATTTTTGAGTGGCTATATGTGAATATTCCCCTATAAAGAATTGATACAATTTTAATAGTTTAATAATTTATGGAGTGTTGACACCCAATTTTGACCCTTTCCAACAATAATTAATTTCCGAGCTTCTTAATTGCCAAACGACTTAGAATAGTTAGTTTTATAAAATTTAATACTTTCAAAGTCATTTTAAATAATTTTAGTCGATTTTCATAATATTTTGGATAATAAATATATTTCATAAATTATATATGTAATTAGTATATTTTATCAATATTTAAAAATCTTCTCAAAAAGATTTCACATTTTTAGTCAAATGTTCTTTAATTTAGTTTAATTTCAATTATGATTACAATTAGTTTCTATTTTAAATTAATTACTTTATAATCGAGTTTATTATTTTATTTGGTTGAAATTAAGAAGCTCATTAGTTGATTATATTAGTTCGTCCTATTTAAATTTAAGCCAAATTCACAAGCTAATTTTGTAATTCATTTAGCCAAGTCCCTAGTATTTCTTCTATATAAACTCGCTTCTTCTTCACTGTGAGGGGAGAGGATTTTTTTTTAACAATCAACCTTTGCACTTCAGAGATTCTACTACAATTTTCTAGTTCTAAGTTTTAAAAAGGGTCTCTGTTTGAAGGAGTTTCGGAGATTCTAATTTATTGCTCGAGTTTTTGAGATCGTATTCTGTGTGGAATCGCTACTCCCCTACTCTCTGTCGTCCCCTGTTCGCTGCCCGAAAGAGGTAACCGTTCTTTCTCCGATAGTTTCATATTCGCCCCCTTTTCTATTCTACTCCGTTACTGTTGGAAAATCACTGGTTGTGGTTGTTCGCTGATTACTCGTCGTCGTATTGATTTTGTTGTTAGCATGAGATCTATACATTTTGTTTGATTCCATGGATTAGTCGTAATATTGTTTTAAAATTTATTTATTTACTCTAGTATTGCCGTTTCGATCTTTCGTTGTTTGAGTGCGTTTTGATGTTCCCTTTCTTGAAGTTATTTCTTGAATGTTTTAAATCTTTTTTTTCTCTCTCGTCCATGCTGTGTTTAAGCTAGCGTTTGGCCATAGATTTTTAAATATTCTTGACAAATATTATTTGGGTGAAATTTGGATGAAATTTGGGTGAAATTTCACCATGTGTTTGGCCATAGTATTTGGGAAATATATTTCACTTTTTTAGAAAAATATGATTTACACCCATAAGTTTTAAAAACTATCAAAACTAACCATAAGTTTGTATTACAAGTCAATTGAATCTTCGTTGCAACAATAACAAATAGTGTCCATGACACTAGAGCAATGTGATAGTTTGGAGTGATTGCAACAAGCATCATTCCATACATCGTGAAGTAGACAAAGCACATGACTTTGTTACCCTGAGCCGATTGTTCATCATT
>JAJOOS010033370.1:0-17001 GCA_029582725.1 Solanum chiquidenum | reverse complement strand
CTCGAAGATAAGTACAAACGTCTCCGTACCGATCCTCGAGACTATACTTAGACTCGGCTTGTACACAAGTGAGACCTATGAACCTGGGGTTCTGATACCATTTTGTCACGACCCAAAAATAGACGTTATGGCACTCATCTTATCTCACCAACATAAGTCAGCCTAAATCTCAACCATTACAATAAAATGTGGAAATTTTATAATCAACTCCAAAATACCCCCAAAATCTAGTTGTCACGTGTACAAGACTCTAAAGTATTACAATTGATTCAAAAGAAAAACACAAGTCTCAAATGACGTTCTTTCTAGAATAGAACAAAATCATAACTAGGAGTAAGAAGGTCCGTTGAGATGACAAACAACTACCTCACAACTCTCCAAGAAGCCTCGGAAAAGAAAAGACCGACATGTACCACAAAAATCCAGGCTCGTAACCTACAAAAATTGTAGAAGCAAAGGGTGAGTACCAAACTACACGGTACTCAGCAAGCAAACCTCTAAACACAAGCTAAGGGAACAGAATACGGGTACTCCTTACACCCTATCCGAACTTCTACAACTACAACTTCCATAAAACCGACCCAACTAAACAGTTCACAGTTTACAAAGCACATAGCTCAATAACAACACTCTAACAGATTACATATTCTCGATAAAACTCAATATTCATAAATCACAAGTTTCACAGCAAGACACTCACAAGATCAGCAACATACAAGATCAAGCTCATCAATGATAAAAATGTGCAATGTGATGAAATGCAATGTCAAGTATAGTAATGCATGTCTGACCTAACGATACACACCCGATGTCTCTCAGTGTGGGACCCATGTGAGTCATATCTATCCATGCATCCGTTACGGTGCATGACACGTCCCTCGTTAATAGTATCCATTGCAGCGCGTGATACGTCCCTTGATATATAATATCTACTGCAGCGCGCGATATGTCCCTCAAAATGGTACATCTTCTTATCACAACAATGTCTCAGAACCAATGCAATTAGAATTTTCACACAACAAAATGAGGACATGACCATTTTCATAACAAAGAACAATTTACGACAATGCAACTCTGATACAACATCAACAATTAAGCAATAAACCTTGAAATCATTCTCAAACATAACATACCAACCATTAATCACATTACCTTTTTATTACCCTTTTTCCATCATTAGAATTATTTAACATGGACAAGTCAACCCATCACCAATTCTCAATTCTCCCAAACACATATAAAAAGAAAATACATGAATTCCATACACTTAACAAGCGTTTAGAAATCCACTTGCCATAAAGAGTCGAACAATCACTGTGGGGTTGAGTCTTCCTCTTTCGTTAGACTTCCAAATCAATACAATCTATCCGAATAAATAATCACAATAAGATTCGAAACTAACAACACACAAATGTCTAGCTTAGTCCAAAAAACTCATCAAAACATGTAATCAAGTTCCTAAATTTTGATACCAATTAACATATCAACTCTTTCAATTTTCTCCAAATTTCAAGCCTAGGGTTAAGTCATAATTTATCCAAACACTAAAACACTAATAGTTTTCATATAATATAATACACCCAATATTTAATTAGTTATCTTAATATATCAAAACTTGTACCTTTATACATTATAATTATAGCAAGGAAAAAATTCAACGAAAATCAATTTGGTGCATTTACAAAATCATTAACTTGACCGACCATTAAAGCACCCATCCTACCATTTAATCAATATACTACCATCTGTAAATTCATACCCAGTGTATCACAAACCAATATTTACTCCCTCACTTCTATCTAAAATACAACCCACCAGTGAGTAATACTCATGCCTATAGCCGCCTCTTTTTACTCTCAATTCCCTTTACACGTGCCAATAATAACACTAATCAACCAAACATATTCATATAATTAATGAAACTAAGATAAGTTTGAGTAACAAGTTACTTGAAGTTTGAGGCCGTTTTTCGTCATATATATACGTCTTCTCCTTAATTTGTTTTTAATTATTTAGGGAAATAATTGTGAACTGGGTAAGGTATTAAATAGATTATGGACTTGACCCATTAGCCATAAACTTATAAGAATTAGTTATTTAAAAAATACCCACCAACTAAATATTTGTACTTAAACAAATAGACCAAAAATTTCTAAAACTGACCTTCCGTGTTATTACAAATAGAAGTTTCCCTTTCAACATTTGAAGTTTATTCTGAATCTTCTTGATGAGCTCTTTGAAATGAATCTTCTTCTTCTTAGCACGACAAATAGGACAACCTAAGTAAATGAAAACTCCCTTTGCAGAAACCTATGATTTCCGCCACCAACTAAGAGCAACTTTGTTAAACAAGTAATAAAAACTTTTTTCTTTGTTTATAAGTTGTCCTGATTGTTGTTCATATATTTTCAATGTGTGCATTATCAACTCGAGAGAACTCCTATCAGCAGAGGCAAAAATAATTGTATCATCATCATAGGATAAGTGATTCAGTTGTTCACTCCATTTAGGAATACCATATCCTCTATATTCATCTTCTAAGAATAGATGATTTAGAGCTCTAGTTAATAGCTCAGCAGTAAGTATTAACAAAGCAGGAGACAGAGGATCTCCGTGCTTAACCCCTGCTGATGAATGGAAAAAAACATGTGCCTGACCATTAATCAATAAAGAATACCAATTATTAGTAATAATTCTCCAAATCATGTCAAGCATCATAGAATTATAACCCATTTTTTCCATTACTTTAATAAAAAATCTCCAATCAACCCTTCCATATGCCTTTTCTATCTCAAACATGATAATCACAATATCAGGGTTTCCCCTCAAAATAATATCAGTAATAATTTCTTGAGCCAGCAATACATTTTCAGTAATATTTCTTCCTTAGACAAATTCACTTTGATTCTGGGAAATCTATATAGGAGTAACACCTCAAGTCTCTCATGCACTAATCTAGATATGATTTTATTAAGCAAAATACTCAAGCTAATAGGTCTAAGATCAGAAAAAGATTGAGGAAAATCATTTTTAGGTAATAGCACCAAGTTAGTATCAGTAATAGACTTCGGTAAAGTAGCTCTTTTGAAGAAATCCTGAACTACTTTTATCACGTCTGAACCAACATTTCTGATAAAAACACCTAGAAAAACCATCTGCTCCACAAGAGCTTTCTAGATTTAACTCAAATACTACCCTCTTAATCTCATCCTCATCTGGCAATTTGGCATGTAAAGCCTTTTTCTTCTTCTTCTCACTAGACTGTGAAAGAATTTAGTGTTCCTTCCTCAAACCACTGCATACTAGCTTTTTGTTCCAAAACTCTTTTTCAAAGTGTAAATAAACCTTCGGCTCTGCATGAGCCATCTGAAGAATACTTTTGTTACCATGTCATGGATCGTAAAGAAATAGTCTCTCCTTCAATTTCACTATATCTTATCTAATTGCTAGTTGATTTAAAAATATCCCCAAAATTTTCTTCACTCAACTTGGTTAATGTCATCTTGGTCCTCTGTTTTTTCTGCTTAAGTTGTACAAAAATATCATATGAACTCTAAGCCATCCAATTCTTCCCCACCACTTCTTTATAATCCTCTCTTTCAGTCCAAAACTTGAGAAACCTGAAAGGTTTGATAATAAGGAATGTTTTTGATCGAGGGAATGATCTTTATCCTCTTACATGATTTTGAGAATTTTTCATTAAACTAAACCCATATATAAATAATTATTTAAAATTATATAGTAATTGTTGGATCTAAATCAACAGTCAACAAGGACGGAAATTACAGTTGCATTAAAATAAAATTGGGAATCCTCGAGAAAATCCAAGATTAAAAAGAGATATTAAAAGGGGAATATGGAAAAATTACTTACGAGACGACATAATTCATCTGAGGAATAAATGACTTGGAAAAACATAGGGTGAGAAATCGTAGGAGAAGAGTTCGAAAAGGAAGAGTCATGAACTTGTTTACCATGACCGCAATTGAGCAATGGATGGGAAATTTTTGACGAATGATTTTTATATGACTGTGATGCATGCACTCACGATAACTATGTGATGTTTGACTCATGAGGACTATGTGATGTGTGACTCATAAGCACTATGATGTGTGACTCACTAGGACTATGTGTTGTGTGACACACGAGGACTATCTGTTTCGTGTGACTTACGAGGAAAAAAAAAACACATGACTAGTGTTTGACCAGAATTTCAATATGATTTTATTAACACGGGTCAAGGAGTAAGAACCACTACAAAGTTGCTGAGTTAAAGTTGAAGAAGTAGAGATCTTTGGGTCTATAAATAGGGCAATGCTATCTCCAAAGAGACATGCACACTTAAACAGAAAGTAACAAGCATAATAAAATCAAATAGAATGAGTTCATATTTGAGTGATTTCTTATTACGAAGTCCAGCCAACGCAAGGAAACAAGATTGAAGAACCTAATCAACCTCCAAAGTGAGAGTTACTTCTGTAAGATCGGCCTCTGGATGGGTTATCACCAATTGAGGGTAAAGGAAGATGAATTTTTGAAGATGATTTTTCGAACTCGATATGGTCATTATGAGTTTTTGGTAATGTCCTCTGGTTTGACTAATGCTCCGGGCGCATATATGGACTTGATGAATAAAGTGTTCCAATAATATCTAGACATGGTTGTGATTGTGTTTATCAATGACATTATGATTTACTGAAGGAGTGAGGATGAGCATGTCGACCATTTGAGGATTGTGTTTCAAGTCCTCAAGGACAAACAAATATTTGGAAAGTTTAGCAAATGTGAGTTTCGGTTGAGGTTCGTGGAGTTTCTTGGTCGCATTATTTCTAGTAAGGGTACTGAGGTAGATCCTAAGAAGATGGATGCGGTTAAGAGTTGGCCTAGACCCATATCCCCTTAGGATATTCAAAGTTTCTTGGGTTCTGCTGGTTATTATAGAAAGTTTATGGAAGGGTTTTCTTCGATTACCTATCCATTGCAACATTCACCCAAGAAAAAGTTAAGTTCTTATTATCAGTAGCGAATTTCGACTCATTTAGTGCTTAATAGTTGGGAAATTAGTGTCCTCAATACCTAATTTATGCTCATAATTGATGTTAAAATGTTAATATGCAACAATGAAGGCAAAAGAGCAATGCAAGGAAACTACGAAGCAAATAAAGATGAAAAAGCTTACAAATTGAAGGAAAGCAAAGTTGGTACTCGCCAAAGCCACTCAGCGAGCCACCGAATGGACCTTCAGCCCGCCTGAAGTTCTAGCAGGTCAGTCCATGGACAAGACCAACTTGGCTAGCAGATTAGCAGTTCGGCGACACGCCTAAGAGATTGGCGATGCCAATCTCAATTGGAAAAAGTTACAGAAAAGAGATGGTGAAAAGCAACGCCAAAAAGGTGAGAGGAGGAGAAATCGGCGCATCGCCGATCGGGTCGGTGATATCATGCCCCGAGCCTACACCCTGGACACGACTAGTACTCAAGAATCATTGCTGGTCCCCAAGGGAATCGTTGGTCTAGCTTAGTAATCGATGAACTCAAAAAGAAAGGTTTCTCAAACAGTTTCAAAATAGATAACTAAGAATATTTTAAAGAAAACATTCAACTTGTCAAAAGAGGGAACTCAAGTCTAGAACATTAACAATTGAAAATGAAACAGACTTCTCAAAGATCTACTGTCTATGAAGACTCTAAATACTATTATATATGTCAGGACAAAACCTATGATATCTTTACAAAATTAAAATAATAAATGAGAATCCTCCGGAAGAAAGGATTCTCACCAAAGCAACTCTGGATTGCACGTGGTATCAACGGGGCACCTGTTGATAACCATGGTTACATGTATCTGCATCATGAAAGATGCAGGCAAAATGGGATCAGTACATGCAATGTACGGGCATGCAAGGAGAATCCTCCGGAAGCAAGGATGCTCACCAAAGCAACTCTGGACTGCACGTGGTATCAATGGGGCGCCTATTGATAACCATGGTTACGTGTATCTGCATCATGAAAGATGCAGACCAAATGGGGTCAGTACATGCAATGTATGGGCATGCAAGGATAATTCTAAAGCACATATATAATCTTGATCTGATTGAATGGAAGAACATACTTACCTCATCTCAACTAAACTCAACTCAACTCAAAGATACGCAAGATACTCAAGATACTTAAGATACTCAAATTCAGAAATACTAAACTCAATTCCAGAATAATCAACTCATTATAAAGCAACAAAGAAAAGATGTAGTATAATGAAAGCTTTTAAAGTAGTAAATGACAACTCAAAGTATTTAAAAATACATTAATAACTATTTACTCTTATTTGGGAGATTCTCTAACTGACAACTATCATTATGAGTTATGTGATGATACATCGTCTCACCCACGCTGCCAGAACTGGTCTATAAATTGCAGGAGTATAAGACATCCTCAACAAAGTGGATCCACTAAACTATGCTTAAAAGCAATTAGGAAGCATCTAAAAAGTATGACCCTTTACCCTTGTTATCATACATGGTGTATGAGGACTTTGAGTTGTCTAAACTCGTCCACATATCGTGTTCAATACTACTCCCAATAATATAACTCATGCTCATATTTTTTAAAAACATTTCCTCATACTCAACTTTGAGATTATTACTAAAAAGATTCTCTTAAAACAAATAGTGCTAAAAACTCCTCAAACTCATTTGGAAATCAAGATTTCCTCTCGTTTTAAATGTAAAAGCATTTACTCTTGGATTACTTAGTTCCCATATATTCATTTTGAAAAATGAAACTCAAATCTTCTCATTCTAATACTCAAGCACTCAAGTCTTAAAACAAGTTTTAAAAGATTGTAAAAACCTTCCCAAAATAACTCAAAGAACTTCCTCAAACCCTACTCTTAACTCCATCTTGAATTTGAATTATGAATTCAAAAGTTATTAATTGGATATGCATGATCTCTGAAGGATTAATAAAGATTTTAAGGATAGATATCAGGTAGAATCAAACGATTTCTCTCAAACTCTTTTGTATTCCTAAACCCAAAACATTTACAACGAAATTCGCATAGAAATCTCTCAATAACAACTCTCATTTGCAATCCTCACCTCAAGAACTCCATTGTCAAAGAACAAAGCACAAAACCTCAAGAACTGAAATCATTTAACCTCAAGAATGAAATTACCGATAAAAATAACATGATTGGCGTGTGGGTGAACAAATCCAACACCATGAGAACTTACATACCCCGTAAGGATCAAATCCTTGGTGAAACTCCTCAACAATCGCAAGAATCTTAAATGAACACTTGAACTTCTCCTTTTTATCCTCTTGCACTTCCCTATAAAATCTTAAACGTGTTTAGGAATTGTGAAAACTGAACCAAATCAGTTTAGATCCCTATTTGGGGTAACCAAAACATGAAAACTTAGTGGGGTAAGGAAAAGAACAAAATACCCCTCCTTAATTCGGATGAATTTTCTTAACTGGACAGGCTGAACTTTAACAGACATATCTCCCTCATCTGAACTCAGAATTTAGCAAACTTGATGATGTCATAAATAGGACGCAAAGATATTTCATATGATATCTCATGGGCCACCTAACTATTATTGTACTGAAAGTTATGGCCGTTTGAAGTTGACCCAAATCTCATAATTTAAGACTAACTTGCAAAATTTTCAATTTAGCTCTTTCCAATTTAGTTTCGTCTAAAATGATCTCTTTCCACGACACAATCGTTAAAGGTGATATCTGACTTACTTCGCCGAGTGACTCCGATGCTGAAATTCTAGGAAAGTATAAATGCTATTTTTCAAAGGAAGAGAAGGACTTCTGAATTGTCCTGGAATTTTGCACGCATTACTCAACTTCTGGGTTTTTGATATTTTACATTCTAGAACATTATTTTGAGATTTTTGAGCAAGGATTTAGAGATTGTGAGATTTATAGCTTTAAATGGAGCATTTGGAGACTTGTGGATTGTTGCCAAATTTGATGGAAAACTTATTTGGTAACAATTTCTTGTTCTTTACTGTGTTCAGCTAAAACCCTCATTCTAGGGTGTGTGATTATGTAGTTGAATACCTAAATTAGCTAATGAGTGTTTTTAGTTACTGATATTTTATTTGATTTGAAGTGGGTTCAATTAATTATTCATGTTTTAATTAAGAAATTGTAGTGGCAAATGCAATTCTAGATTAGAACTCGATACTTGCTTGAGAAAGAAGTGTTAGAGTCAAATTATTAGTTGATAACTATTTTGATTGCATTGTTTTGAATCTAGCTTGAGAAAGTGGGTTTAATTGCAATCTTGCAAATCTAGCTTGAAAAAGTGGATTGATTAAGGTAATGGATTGTTCGATTGTCCTTCCCTTGTGAGGTTCGAAAGAGCTCACTTGAATCACAATACTTGATTGAGAAATGGCTATTGCACTTAAAACCCAGTCTACCCACATATGTTCAACAACTTTGAATAACTCGTAATCACATATTACGCAAAATTAACATTCAACTTATCAGACTCCTAAAAACCTTCTACTTGTTTACATCCGTTTTTAGTAGTTGTAAATTGGTTACCCAAATCCCTCCATGCATTTGGTATTAATCATTCAAATTTTGTGATTTACTTTAGTTTTACAAAACTTCTACTTCTACAAATGATTAGGACATGATTATACTTCTTGATTGAATTCTTTACTGCATCACTCCCTGTGGGATCGACCCCAACTCTTAGTTGGGTTTATACTTGTCAGCGACTGCCTACACTAAGAACCGGATAAAGTGTAGTTGAGTTTTTAAAAAAATGATGCCGTTACTGGGGAGTGGTGTTTAGAATTCTTTTATTGAAGTTTAGTCGTGAACTAAGTTTGTTGTAGTTGAATCGACTTAGTTGTGTTCTTTTTTGGATGCTCTAAAATAGGTGAAGAGATGAGTGTCAATGGGATCAATGCCATCGAACTTGCGAACAACGATGACATCAGAAAGTTGCATGATGTCAATAAGGATTAGTTCGGAAGTGTATGGCTATCTAATTGCCTCGGATTGTGGGCAATGTGATGTTTCATGTGACCAGCACTATGTTGCAGCTATTGCAAAAAAAGGGTCTCTTTGTAGGACTCGCTAATGAGTACTCTCATGACCACATTAGGAACTTTGTGGATGTCTGTGGGGCGTTCTCTTTCAAGAACATCACCTAAGAGTCAGTCTGTCTTTGTTTATTTCTCTTTTCTCAAATGGGGGAAGCAACGAAGTGGTTTACCGAGCTACCAGGGGATTCAATAACTTCTTGGGAGAAGGTCATCCAGGCGTTCTACGAAAGGAATTTCCCTCTTTCGAAGATGTTTCAGTTGAGCGATAGTATTCAGAACTTTAAGCGTATTAATGGTTAACCCATCCATGAGACATGGTTCAAATTTCAAAAGTTGTTGTTTCAATGTCCGACTCATGGGCAGGCGGACAATGTGTTATTGTAATAGTTTTACAGGATCCCTGACGCGGTCAACAAAGGTTTTGCAAACCAGTTCTTTCGGGGTGGAATCATCAAAAAACCGTTTGACATAACATCAGCCCCTCTTGATGAGATGAAAATTTTTTATCGTACATAGTACACAAGGTAAGATAAGGTGTCTCTTTGAACTTTTGGCTGACTAAGGAACAATTGGAGGAGAACCAAGAGCGAGATGAAAACATGGCCAAAATGATGACCCAAACGGACCTATTGATGAAACATGTCATGGGAAGTGGTTCTAAGGATATAAATGCGGTCGGAATTAGCAGAGTAAATTTTGATGAAGCAAACTTTGAGGTCGTGTACAATGAAAAAGTGCATTTCTTGGCAAATCAGGCTGGGGGTTCTCGTCTGAACTATATAAGGCCATACGAGAGGTTGGAATAGGGACCGTGATGATGGTTAAAGAGACCGAGATAGAGAATGGCGTGACTGTGGTACAAATTGGAGGGAGCGAGAATGTGGCAAAGATTTCTATGGGCCTCCTCATGAGTGTGAAAATCCAAAAGAGCAAAGAGTTAATTCTGAAAATGTTTGCACCGAAGATATGCTTGCTTGTATCCTCAACAAAGAGGACGGATCAGACAAGGTCCTAAAGGAAAGGAAAAATGACGTCTCTTCTCTGAACCAAACGGTTGTTTAACACTCAGTGTCTGTTGAGCAAATGGAAACATAGATGGGTCAAATCTCGGCTCATTTAAATCTAATGCCTAAAGAGGATTTACCGAGTGATACCATGGTTGACCCAAAGAATGAAGCTTGAAAGAACATCTTCGTCGTGCCACAACGTTAAATAAGGTGCTTCTTGGGAGGCAACCCATGTTTATTTTGTAATTTTAATAACAATTATTAGATATGCAGATTTAAAACTCAACTTGTTGGAGAATAGTACATTGGGCGAGCTCAGGAAAATTCGGTGAATCATCGAGTAGGTTGGTGAGCCCGATGTGGATTGCTTTTTTGACAAACCAAAGGGTTGGAGTTCTTTTCACTTTGGCGGGTAAAGTACCCATTGGCGCATCGCCAAATGGGTCGATGACATAAGTGGATATCACTGATCGAGGCACAAACTGAAGGGTCAAAAGGCTTCAAACCATTTTAAATTAAAAAATCCTCTTGATTTTGCATTTTTCGACTATTGCACTCTTTTCGTTTCATTTTAGATAATAATATGTGTCAAGTATGTGTGTGGGTGTCATTTCTTGGTTGGAATTCGTGCTTTTTTTCCGCATTGGCTCGTGTTGCTTATTTTTCTGCTTCTGAGGTTGGTGTCATGAACTTGCTTTAATTTCTTGCCATTTCCTAAGGATATGTGTATCAGTGATGGATCTACTATTTTCCCTTTAGTGGTTAATTGATTAGTTAGTTATTGTTGGGTAAATCAATCATGTTAGATATTTGTCTTGTCAAAATTTGAATTTTGGGTCTAAATTATTTGATTGGTGGTTATGCATGTTGGGTTGGTGTAGGTGAAGTCTAAGTAACCTGAATCACACTGAACAACTAAATTTTTTGAATGATAGATCGGGTGACGTCGTTCTCAAGGTTAAAAGACGTTGATTGGTTGATTTTAAATAAATTGGGTGAAGTCTGAGTACCCCAGGGTTTGTAATGATATGAGATAGGTGTTAATTTCAAAGAGCATGGCTTTATATTGGTTCTCGTAGGGGGGGAATTGAAAATTGGGGGTCGGGCTAAAAATCTAGCAGAAGAAACTAGTCAACGAGCTTAGTCGAGCTCATCGAATTATTTGGTGGTTCACCAACTTACCCCTTACATCGCCCTTTTTTATTTGAATATAGCCGATGGATTCTGTAACATTCGGTGATATGCCTGATTTTTAAAGTTTACTCGGCGACTCGTTGAATGCCCTTGTTATTGCCTTTTTGTAGCCATATTTGTTGAAATTTTTTCTATTCGGTGAGCTACCTTTAGTTTACCAATCTATTTCGGTGATTCACCGATTTACCTCGAACCCCATCAACTTGTGCTAACTTCTTTGCACTTTGCTTCTGTGACTTTCAACAAGCCCTCTAAGGTTTGTTGAATGAGCTCGGTGACTCACCGAGTCAATCGGCGAGGTTTCCTGCATTACTTTTATTTTGGTATTTCACTAAACCATTGCAACTGCATTTGTTCAATTTGTGTTGTCTCGTAGATATGGTTATGCCCAAGGTACCTGGAAGGAACCAACCACCTAGAAAGAGAACACAAAGAGTAGTCATTTCTGTGCTCTCTACTCCTCCACGATCAATGCAACCCAAACATCATCCAAAAGATGGGGAAGGGGACTAATAAAGGAAAGAGACATGTAGAGCAGAGTCCAAGTAATTTTAGCTCACACAACATGGGTGTCTTTGACACCCATCTCAGTACATCTAAGTCGGACAAAGAGGAAGAGTTTGGGTCTAGAATTCCAGCCTTTGAGTCAGAATAAGAGGATGATCAAACCCTTTGCCTGGAATGGGATGAATTGCGCTCAAAATTTCTACGTGGTCCGGAAAGACACCTTGTACTCCCGACACCTCCTGCACCTCAGCATAGGCAGTTGAGAAGGCACCACAAGTGCCCCCTGCCCTGGCACCACCACTGCACTTGATGAATAGGTTAAAGGCGACTAGGTTGAGAACTATTTTGGAAGAAATGATGTTTTCCACTGATGGGGTAGTGGACAGGTATTCGGCTATGTTAGACACAATTTGGTTTCACAAATTGGAGCGATCTACAAAACCCCGACAGCCATATATACCTTCTTAGGTTCGGGAGTTCTATTAGGTGTACAGGAAGATGATCTCGAAAGGTTAGAAGAAGGCTAGTTTGTTTACACCTATTGATCATGTGGTGGTGCGGGTTAAAAAGGATAACTTTAGAAGTTCAGACATAAATGCGGTGTTCGGGTGCACAGTCGATGTGATCCATTTCTTGGTGGATAGGATTCAGAAAAAAACATCAACGACCTTAGAGATTGTTGGCTCCCTTGATTTCTGACATTACGCCTCCGTGGATTGAGCCTGAGGTCCAGATTGAGAAGAAGGACCTGAATGCAGCTATGACGTACTGGTTCAGGTTTATTAGCAACACACTCATGCCGTCACATAATAAGTCCATCCCTAAGCACCCAAAGAAAGTTTTGTTAGGATCCATTATAGACCGGAATAGACTAAATCTCGGGATGATTATTGAGGAGTAGATGGCCATGAGGGCCAAGCAGTGTCAAACCTCACTTTCATTCTCGCTATTGATCAGGGATTTGTGTCGGTGAACCAGAGTGCTCTTTGAGGCAAAGACGGATGTTGAAGTGAAGCCTATTTCCTCTACTAATACCCGAAGGATTGAGGCGGAGTACACTAGGGATGAGGATGAGCGAAGTAGGACAACACCGGTGGCCACATACCTGACTGTTGATATAGATATATAGGAGGGAGATACTACTCCTTCCACTCAAGAAGACGAGCCCTTAGGTATCCCTAGCTCATCTGCTTCTACTACATTTGGTCCTACTTGTTCTGATATTGCTGCCTCCCACCCCTTATTGAAATAAGACATGATATATAGAATGGTCCACCTAGCCCATTTGGTCGATGTACGTGACACTCGAGTAGAGGCAACTATTCCGAGATGATTGAGTAAGCCATTGTTGTTGCCCTTCCATGTATCTGAGATGAGCTGCAAGAGTAGAGATAGATGATTATAGCTCACCAGGTGGCATTTGATGCACTCACCATGCGAGTCGAGGCATGTGAGAAAGGCGGTAAGTAGTCTGAGGACATGACAGCCTTGAAGGCTGATGTGGTTGGGTTGAGCCGAGATGTGGATAAGCTCAAATCTACTTAAATTTCGATGCTTTGGGTACTGTTGACGTTCCTGAGAGTCCTAGTTTAGAGGTTCTAGCTATTTCTGAGATATCTCCGCCATCTGCAACTGGAGATGATGTTTTAGCTGATGATGGTGATGATTTGGACAATCCCAAGATGGCTCAGGAGGAGCTTGGGACACGTGAGACTACAATGTATGATGATCTTGAGGATTGGGAGGGTGCGATGGTGCAGACGGCGATGGAGGCTTCACTTCGGGACACCTCGATAATAGGTTCTAGTGGAGAACAATCTACTGGTAGAAATGAGCTGGGCACTGATGCCCAGACTGAGAGATCCCCAGATGTGCAGCGTTTACCTCAGGCTTAGCCTGACAGGGGATCTTCACCTTCTTTTTGTTTTACTCTTGAGACATTTATTTCTTTTCACATTGAGGACACTCTTTCAAATTTTTTGGTTGTGTGTGGGTATCTTGATACCTATCCCCTTGGGTTGTATCTATTTTGTTTTGGATGCTTTGGAATGATTTTTTGTTTCATGTGTCCAAATGTTCTTGTTTTTATGGTAAATTGTGACTGCTTGTTTTTTATCCAACTCCTAATTTTTAAATTTGTGAATGTTGTGGTTGTTTTCTTGCATATTGGAGTATTAGTTGCGATCAATTTTGATGACTTGAATAGTGTTATTCATTGAACGATATGTTTGTGCAAGTCTAATAAGGCAAATTATAGTTGCATAATTCATGTGTGCATTCTAAGCATCTTATTGTGAGTGGTCGACTGTCGAAATGGGTCTTGTGATGATCGTTGCACGCAAGCTTAACTTGTAGAGTCATGATCGATGATTGTGTCGAATGCCTTGTGTGGTGAGGTTTTGTTGAAACATGTGCTTGGTGATACCTAGAACTTTTTCCATTGGTCCAATTGATTAACATTGGTAACTGTAATACATGATCTTAGGCACAAATTTGTGAGAGTGAAACAAATTGCTACTATACCTCTTTGGGACCAGCTTGTGAGAGTGTGAATCTAACTTGGCACCATTTTAGCCTAACCTTTTCTTTGGATAAAATATGAATACATTTAGCCTCTTTCCTACGTGCCTAAAACCTTCATAAAGCCATGGTCTGTTTGAATAGCTAACTTAGGCCAAAAGCCTAAGTTGGGGGTGTGGTGAAAAATGAAGAGAGAAATTGATCAAGATGTTTTTGGACTTCACCGTTTAAGATTTGTGTCGAAAAGATGGAACCCCTCCATATAAATAAAGAGAGAGAGAAACAAAAGAAAAGCAAAACAAAAAGAATGAAAATGAAGTTTGCAATTTGTGCATTGGTGGAAATAAAATGGGTATCCAATGCTTCTAACAATAAATTTTATGCTTGAAAATACTTAGGGTAGACTGTGAAAATGAAAAGAGTGAAAGAAAAGTAGAAGAAGTAAAATGCAAGTCATGTTTCATGAAGGTATAAGTCACTAAGCCAAAATGATCATACCTTTACCCTCAACCCTGTTACAAGCCTTGAAAGACCTTGGTGATCTTGATTGAGCCGAATGATGTGTTGATAGGAAAATAAGGACAAGTCTATGGGTAAAATCATGCATGGGTTTATCTTTGAGAGTTAGAGAGTTGATTTTGATTCCTAATGATATAGTCTTTGATGGACATTATGAGAGCATGAAATCATTATTTATGTGAGGGCATTCAAATACTTTTGTTGAGCTTGAATTTGTATTTGAGGCAAGCACTATGAGCTTTACTACTTCTTGACGATGGCTAGTAATCGTTTGAAACTTTTAGTGCACAATTAAAAATTTCCTGTGAAGATTGATCCTCGTGTGTATTCATGTTGAGTCTCAAGTAGAACGATTTGTAGACATCTCTGTTCAGCTGATTGATCTTGTGTTTTACTTGAGGACAAGCAAAACTTTAAGTTATGGTTGTTGATGAGTCGGGTATTTGACGAGTCGGGGATTTCAATTCATTTAGGGCTTAATATTCGTAGTTTTAGTGTCTTCAATGACTACTTTATGCTCTAAACTAATGTCAAAATACTAATTTGCAGCAATCAAGGCAAGTGAGCAAGGCAATGGCATTACCGTGAAAGAGGGTGCCGAAAAGCTAAAAAATTTAAAGAAACGCAAGGCTTGATGATCACCAAGATCAATCAGTGGACCATGGAGTGTCTCTTCAGCTTGCCGAAGGTTCCAGAGTGTAAGAACAGGGAAAATCCAACTCAACGATGGGAAGGAAAAATTGGTGTTTCACCGACTTGATCGGCGATGGAGACTTAGCTCGCCCAAAATTACAGAATGAGTTGTAAAAATGCAAACTATAAAGGCGAGGTGAAGGAATATTTGGCGCATCGCCGAACAGGTCAGCGAGACTGACAAGAATCGACTAAATTTACAACAAAGAAGTGATGAAAAACCTTGCCAGGCAGGCGATGGAAGGCACATTTGGCGCATTGTCGACCTGGTGGACGACACACGACTTACTCCGCCAATCTATCATAAAGTTAAAAATCTAGAAGAGTATAAATGTGATATTTAAAAGATGCAAACGGGAGCTTACAATTCCAAAAAGGTTCCTACACATTCTAACTCTGAGTTTTTTTATCCAAACACTGATTTTAGTATTTTTTGAGTAAAATTTTGAATTGGGTTTTGATTTGAAGTTGATTTCAAGCATTGTGAAGACTCCAATTGTGTTACCCAACTGAAGGAGAATATAGTGGGTAATAATTTCTTACTTTTTATGATGTGTGGCTAAAACCTCATTCTTGGGGGTGTGATCATGTGATTAAATAGTCTAATTAGCTTATGGGTGTTAGTATTTACATATTTAATTGTTGACTTGAAGTAGGTTTGATTGATAGTTGTGTTTTAATTCATGAATTGTAGTGGTAAATGCAGTTCTAACTTAGTATTCTAGGCTTGCTTGAGAAAGAGGTTTTAGAATTCAGACTATAAATTGATGATTGTAGTGATTGAGTTATTGTTGATTCAGTTTTAGAAAGTGAATATGAATTCAATCTGAGCAATCTAGTTCGAGAGAGTACGTTAATTGAGGTTTTGGGTTGATCATATCGTTATGCTTGTCGAGGTTTGAGAGAACTCACTTAAATCATGGTAGTTGATCAATAGATGGCTATTACATCTTAAGCCAAGCCTACCTGCTAAGATTCCACGTGTTTTAATAAATTATAATCACCCATATGGAGAAATTAGCATATGGAAAAATTAGCATTTAATCGATCACATCCCCGAAAATCGTTCTCTATTTGATTACTCCCATGTTTTCGTTGTTGTTAGTTGTCACTCTAATCACCCCTTTTGACACTAGCTTCAACCCCTTAAATTTACTTTAACTTGTTTCGATAATGTTTACTTCTACAAACGATAAGAACACGCCTTTTAATTCGTAATTGAATTCTATTCCGTATCACTCCTTGTGGGATCGACCCCAACTCTTCGTTGGGTTTATAGTTGATTGCGACCGCCAACACTTAGAATTTGATGAAGTTTAGTTAAGCGTAATAAAAAATGGCGTCGCTTGATATACCGTGAGTTTACGGTATTTCTAATACATTTCACTTACAAGTTGTGTGTGTCTAGGGCCTTTTTGTATTGGTTTTTATGTGTTTTTATCATATTTTGCAGGAAAGATGTTCAGGCGCAGAATTAAAGA
>JAJOOS010033369.1:0-22123 GCA_029582725.1 Solanum chiquidenum | reverse complement strand
CTCAAATAAGCCCAAAAACAATGAAAATACCAAGGATCATGATAATAGTCATCAGTCTCAAAAACTTCCCACATCCACCCCTCATGACCTCAATAAACTCACTTCCAATTTTGAGAAACATACTCCTAACCTTCAGAATAAGTATCATGTGCATCCAAAAAACTCACACAAAAACACCAATCATGTGACTTCCTCCATATTTGGATGGTATTTGATGAAGAGTACTTTACTATTGGTAAATGGCAAGCTATTCAATATGAGGGGCTCCCTGATTATTGTTCCTATTGCAAACATCAAGGCCACCTGTTCCATTTGTGCAAATCAAGCTAAGGGATGAAGACAAAAATAGGAGAAAGGAAGCTGAAAACAAGATCCATCTAAACCTTCCAGTTCCACCAACCCCCCCTCCCCGCGGCAGACCAAACACCAAGCTCTATTCATCAAAAAAATTCTAATGATTAGTACAATTATTTGGAATGCTAGGAGTATCAATACCCAAGGTGTAATGGAAAGAATCAAATCTCTCAAAAAGATCCATCATCCATTTATTATTGCTATCATGGAGCCTTTTTCAGAGAACTATCAAATTCAAAATTTCACAACTCAGTTAACATTGGAGTATGCTGCTCATAATCCCAATGGAAAAATTTGGTTGTTTTGGTCTCAGGATATGGATTGTAACATTATTGACAATGATGAGAAACAAATAACTTGTGAGATTAAGACTACTATGTTGCCTCAACATTTTCTCATCTCTTTTGCTTATGCTAAATGTAGAGACTCTTTAGAAGACCCCTATGGAATAGACTTCTACATCATGCTAATACTATCTTACGTTGGTGTTTTGTGGGTGATTTCAATGTTATTACTTCCCCGGAAGAAAAGCTTGGAAGATTAATGTAACATCCCGAAATTAAGGAGTCTAGAAATGGGCCAAGTGGGAAACTCACAAGCCCAAGAAGTGGACCATAGAACCCTCCACGAAACCCCAAACGGACCATGAAGGGGACCACGTCCCACTAAGGGGCTCGTTGTAGGTTTCCAGAACCTGCTCCATGCAGGCTTTACTTTGACGGATGCCTAGACTGCCCGTGCTGAGGTTGACGAGCAGTTAAAGCGGTCGTCAAGTGGGTCAAGTTAGTAGGGGTCCTCCACTAGCTACTGGTTAAGGGCCACGGGCATCACAATGGCCCGTGAAGCTCTACATGGACCGTGAGGTCATCCGTGAAGTGTTTTCAATAGACTTAGAGTTTAGGGTCAACTTGAAACGATCATATTTTTTAGCACATAATGAATTAGGTGGCCCATAACCTATAAAATTAAAGGTCTCTGAGTCCTTTTTCCAGCGCCACTGGGTTTGCCAAATTCCCATCTCGAAGTAAAAAGTTATGCCCGAAATAGTGAAGCACTGTCAGGCTGAATTTCTTCACGACCCGTTTGACGGGCCATGGTGGTCATGGTGATCCGTGATGGGCTTCCAGTGAGCCAATTCAACAGTTTTTAAGTCAGGGGTTATTGGGTCTTTTCCCAATTGTTTTAACTCAACACTAAGTCATTTTTTCCTTCTACCCAAAGCCCTATATAATGATTCTAAGCCCCCCAAATCACCCAAACTAAATTCATTCTCTAAAATTCTCAAAAGAAGATTAAGCTCCTCCTTTCAAATATTTCTCCCTCTAGAACTTGAAGAAGAAGAAAGAGTTGGAGCTAAGATCAAGGTCAAGTCTCCATTCCTTAAGAATTTGTGGGCTTTGTTATCAAGGTATTATGGCTTTTCATCCATGAAATTCTTTCATCCATGGAGTCCCCAAGATTCCCCAATTGAAAAGTAGAAATTCCCCAATTTGAGTTGGAGTTTTCTTCTAATGTTGTGGGTCTTGATGAATGTTGATCCAATTGAGTGGATTATGATTGTTTATGATTGAATTGATAGGATTACATGTTTTTAGGATGAATTTGCATGTACCCATGCCTAACCCATATCTAGAAAAATAAAATTGATGTAAATGGGTTTTATGCCGTGAAAGGAGAATTTGTGGGTTTAGATGTATTCTTATAGGATTGATGAGATACACTAAGAATTGTTTGAGATTGAAGCATATATGATGATTTATGATTAGAATTGTCTTGAGATTTAGGCATATATGATGAATATGAGATGTAGGGCTTTGAAAGTAAAGCTTTTATTATGAATTGATGATTTAGATGTAACTATTGTGGAAGGTATAGTTGCCATATAAATTGCTTATGTATGAATGTGAATGGTTTTCTCTCATTGAATGATTCTAGGTTGAAAGACTTGCTCACCTAAAATGAATCTAAGAACTTATGTGTTATGGTAATAAGACCTTGGATTGGTAATGTGATACCTTTCCATGGATAGCTTGGATTGGTAATGTGATACCTTGCCATGAATAACTTGGATTGGTAATGTGATACATCCATGGATAGCTTGAATTGATAATGAGATTCTTCTTCATGGTAGCTTGAAGTGGTAAGAAGATGATACCCCTTCATGGTAGCTTGAATATGTAAGGAGATGATACCTTCTCATGGTAGCTTGAATTGGTAATGAGATTCCACTTCATGGTAGCTTGAAGTGGTAAGGAGATGATACCCCTTCATGGTAGCTTGAATTGGTAAGGAGATGATATGTTTTCATGGAAGATTGGATTGGTAAGGATATGATACCTTTCCATGGTAGCTTGGATGGGCATGATGATGTGCTCTTCCATGGACAATGGCTTAGCTTGGATCGACAAGATGACGTGTCTTCCATGGATAATGAGAACAACTAAGAATTGACTACTTCTAACATCAAGTTAGCATAGTTATGATGAAACAAGGTTAATTCAAGGAAGTATCGTAAGTATGTTTTAAGATGAGATTCACTTGTGTTGATCATGGTTTATGACTTATGTTGTTTAACTCTTATGCTTATGTTGATGTTTTTGCAAGCTATCATATTTAGTACATGTTTGTACTAACGGATACTCTTGCCTACATTTCTTATCCAAATGTAGTGTTCGGCGATCTCGACTCTCATCCCCGTGGCTAGGATCTTAGTAGAGGCAAGACTTGAAGATTGGTGAGTCCTCATAGCATTCAAGAATATAGCCACCATTTCCTTATGATCTTTCATTTTATGTTTTGAACATTTTTGTATGGGTTGTGTCCCAACATATTCATGTTTTAGATGGTTTCGAGACAAAGTGTAATAGACTTCTACTTTTGTTACGAAACTTTGATGTTGTTGAAAATGTTTTAAATTTCTGCTCATTTCATTATCTTATGTTATGAAAGCTAAGTGACTTGTATGAGGCCTCTCGGGGTCTTGTATGCCTCATTATATCTATGAGGTACCCCTGGGTCATGACAATTACCCTATAATATGAGAAAAAGTTTTGAATTCATTGGAGTAATTGAAGCCTGTGGGCTTATGTAGGCTCTAATGGACAAAAATTCACTTGGTCCAATCAAAGAGGCATTAATTTCAGAATTTGGAAGAGTCTGGACAGAGGTATGGTGAATGACAAATGGAGGATCTGATCACTATCCCCTTCTGATGGAAATGAATGAAATTCAGCATATACCTATCAGATACTTTATGTTCCTAAATTGCTGGGCTAATCATCACTTATCCCTGGATATTGTCAGTAAATGCTGGAATAGAAAGATGGAGGGCAATCGTATGTGTCTCTTCCACCAAAAAATAAAAAGACTTCCAGCAACCCCTAGTAACTGTCGAGAAGGAATTTGGTGATATTCATGCTAATGCCAAAGATTATGAGGAAAAAGGTTAGAATTGCTGAAGAAGAGCATATTTCCAGGAACACTGAAGAATCCATAACTTCTCAATGCAATTAATGCTGAATATATCAGAATTTTTAAGATGGAGGAATCTATCCTCAAGTAGGAAACTCAATTACAATGGTTCAAGGAGGATGATATGAACTCTGCTTATTTTCACGCTTTGATAAGAGGCAGGAGAAGGAAGCTTCACATCTAAGATTCAAAATGATCAAGGTGATTGGGTTCAGGGTGAGGAAGATATTGCTAAAGCAGCCAGTGATTATTTTCAGAATATCTTTACTGGTGAGGATAAGTTTATTCATGAAGAGGCTCTGAATTGCATTCCTAGAATGATTCAAAACAATACTCTTCAAGCTATACAAACTATGGAAGAATTGAAATGTGTAGTTTTTCCATGAACCCCAACTCTACAGCTGGTCCTGATGGTACGAATATGAGGTTTTTCAAATTTGATGGGATATCATCAACAAAGATCTATTGTCAGCAAAAGAGGTATGGTATTATCTCAAGACTGAGTATGAAGGAGATGAAAGAATTCAAGGATGCAAGTGCTAAATTTAGTATGTGAGTTTGAGCTGCAAAGGTTGAAGGAAAGTGAAACCATAAAGGAGTATTCTGAACGACTTCTTAATATAGCAAATCGAGTCAGATTGTTGCCAGTACTGTTGCTTTTTTGCAAAAATAGACTTCATTCTAGACCTGTAAAGGATAAAACATCATATGAAGCATGGTATGGCCATAAACCCTCATTGCAATTTCTCAGAATTTTTTGCTACTTGTGTTTCACTTATATACCACAGGTTAAAAGAGATAAGCTTGATAAGAAGGCAGTTCTTGGAATCTATATAGGCTACAATGTTTTCTCCAAAGCATATAAGGTCTATGAACCTCAAACGGAGAAAATTATCGTAAGTAGAGATGTCTACTTCATTGAGGACCAACAGTGGAATTGGGCGAATCCCGAAAACAATCCACCAGTTGGCAGTCTATTAGATCCAAAAGATCTAGTAGATGATCCTTCAGTTAGAGGCACGCTGTTGATCTCTAATATCTATCGGAGATGCAATACTGTAATTTTTGAGCCCGCAAGCTATGAGGAAGCAGAAGGGGATGACAAATGGGTGGCAACAATGAAGGAGGAGATGATGATGATCAGAAAAAATCAAATATGGGTGTTGGTTGACAAACCTCTAGACAGAAAGATTATTGGTGTAAAATGGGCCTTCATGACAAAGCTAAATGCTAATTGCTCCATCAACAATACAAAGCGAGTCTTGTAGTGAAAAGTTACGCTCAGATCTTTGGAGTAGACTACTCAGAACTTCCACGCCAGTTACTCGACTTGACACAATCAGATTGCTAGTAGTCATTGCAGCGGAAAGAGGTTGGAAAGTTTATCAACTTGATGTTAAGTAGGCCTTTCTCAATGGTCTTCTCCAGGAGGGGATTTATGTTGAGCAACCAGATGGTTTTGTTGTCAAGGGGCAAGAAAATAAGGTTTTTTTGCTAAAGAAATCTCTCTATGGTTTAAAGCAAGCACCAAGAGCTTGGTATAGATTGACGATCATTTTCTAAGTTTAGGCTTCAAGAAGAGCCTATCTGAGTCCACACTTTATATTAAGTGTCCAGGTGTAGACATACTTATTATTTCTTTGTATGTTGACGATCTTTTTTCCTAATTGAGGACTTCAAGTTGGAAATTATGAAGGTCATTGAAATGGCAGACCTTGGACTGACGATGTACTTTCTTGGAGTGGAGATCAAACAAAATGAAGACAATTTGTTCATTTGCAAAAGAAAATATGCTCAAGAAATCCTAAAGAAGTTTCATATAGAAGACTACAAAGTTATGAGTACTCCAATGAACCAAAAGGAAAAGTTTTCCAAAGATGATGGAACAGAAAAGGTGGATGAGGCATATTATAGAAGTCTTATTGGCTGCTTGATGTATTTGACTGCAACTAGGCCTAATATTCTATACACACTGAGTTTCTGTCTCGGTTCATGCATTGTGCAAATGATTTACACTTTAGAGAAGCTAAAAGAATTGTCAGATACATCAAGGGAACTATCAACTAGGGTGTTAAGTTTCACAAAAGTCAGAAGTTTAGACTTAACAGATTCTCCGATAGTGATTGGGGTGGTGCACCTGATATGAAGAGTACTTCAGGTTTCTATTTCATTCTTGAGTCAGGAGCTTTCTCTTGGTAACAAAGAATAAAGATATTACTACAATCAACAGCTGGGGCAGATTATTGCTGCAACAGCAGCAGCTGTGAATCAAGTACTATGGTTGAGAAAATTTTTGTGTGATATGAATATGGAGCAAAAAGAAGGACTGAGGTTTTTATTGATAACCAAGCTGCAATTTATATTGCTAATAATCTAGTTTTTCATGCAAAAACAAAGCATTTCAATATTTAGTTGTTTTTCTTAAAAGGCGTGTAGAAACATGGAGATGTGAAACTTCTTTACTACAAGAGTGATGAGCAGGTTGCCCCCTTTCCCACTTCTAAACTTCTGAGATCCAGATAAAACAACACAATTATTAATGGGGTGGGGTTGATGGAGCATTGAGTCAATACCTTGCTTATTGTTGGCATCTTTGCTTTGCTTGTTATGAAATACTTTATGGGCAACACTGGGAATGAGGACAACAACACTACCATGGGGTTGAGGGGTGGGAAGCATTGAGTCACTAACTTTCTTATTATTGGCATACTTGCTTTGATTGTCCTGATAAACTTTAGGGTCAACACTGGGGGTGGGGACTGCAACACTACCATAGGGTTGAGGGGTGGGGATCATTGAGTCAATACATTTTTGTTGTTCCTTACTGGTCTGATTCTGATGTTGTATTGGTTTATAAATCTGATTTTGTTGGTTGTTTTGGTGATTCCTCTGATTGTTTTGAGGATAGCCTATAAAGTTCTTTTTTTTCCGTGTTTGCCATTGGTTTTCTTGCATTTTTTTGTTGATCCTGGTGAGTTCTTGATGGCTGTTCTTTGGTACCTGAAACACTAGCAGAAATATTATTTTAACAGGTTGAGAATTAATTGGTAGAGTAGTTACGTGAGTGTCATTTCGTTGTGTTGTTTTGGTTTTGTTCTTGTTTGCTGCTTCATCTTCATTTCTTCTTATATATTCATCATCTCTCCTCTTGACTTTACATGTATGAACTTTACGGCCTTGGTGTTTGCAGTAATCACTATCTTGACTTGTTGGAGCCTGTGGAAAAATAGATGTGTATGCAAATATGGTGGAAACAAATCTAATATGACTAGAGTGATATACTTGGTGAATAAAGACATCAAAAACCTCCTACTCATCAACCTTCCTTACATCAGATGGCCATCCAAGTGGCCTGAGTTGATACAGTTTGCAGGAAATTACTTCCATGATATCAAAATTACAAAGGTAAGTTGGTTTAAGCCACTTACAAATGTGGTTAAAATTAACTGTGATGGTAGTAAATGTGGTTAAAATCAACTACACATAACAGTGAAGTCCGTCAACATTACTTCCATGTCCACCAGCTACCAAAAGAAGCTAGAGGATACTACATGCTGGACAAGAGTGAGATGCCAAATTTTAGAAGAAGAAAGATGAAAAAGATCAGAGAACCACCTTGATCCGATAGCTTTCCATATGGTTCATGTGAAGATTCCCTTTTGTTTCTTTCTTGTTTTTTCTTCATACTTCGTAAGGGGAGAGTATCCCTCATTTATCGCTTTCCTAGATTACTTGTATTGAGAGGAGTCCTCTCTTCTAGGTGAATAGTTGATCTAGGTTTCATTTCTAGTATCAGGGATGAGTTGGCCGTCCTTAGAAGGATAGCCAACTTATGAACCACCATAGGATCAGAGGTAAGGTTTATGTCCCCTTCTTGTATTTCCCATGTATTTGTTTTATTAATGATTAGGCATGGGGGTGTTGCTCAACCCTTGACCCACCTCAAGATTCATTTAAAAGAAACTTTAAGTCATAAACCCTAAACCTTCGGGCCTAACCCTAAACTCTAATCTCTAAACTTTAAATCTTAGGGCTTAAACCGTAAACCCTAAATCTTTGGGTTTAACCCTAAACTCTAATTCCTAAACCCTAAATCTTAGGACCTAAACGCTTAACCTCTTAGGGACTAAACCTTCAACCTTAGTGCCTACATCCTAAACCCTAAACCTTGGGGCGTAAACCCTGTAACATAAACCATTAATCCAAAACCCTATGTATCAGAGCCTAAATCCTAACCCTTAAGCCCTAAACCTAAACCTTAGGACCTAAAACTTAAACCTTGTGGCCTAAATCCTAAACCATAAGCCATAAAACATAAACAATAAACTCTAAATCTTAGGGCCTAAACTCTAAAACCTAAATTATAAACCATAAACCATAAATCTTAGGATCTAAACCCTAAATCATAAACCTTAGGCCCTAAACCATAAATCCTAAAACCTAAACCTTAGGACCTAATCTCTAAACCCTAAATCCTAAATCTTAGGGCCTAAACCCTAAACGCTACACCCAACCCTTAATTCTAAACTCTAAACCTTATACATTAGGGCCTAAAATTTAAATCCTAAACTCTAAGTCTTAGGGCCTAAACACAAAACTATAAATCATATAAACCCAAAACCCTAAGCCTTTGGACCTAAATACTAAACCCTAAACCTTAGGACATAAACCCTTAAATTATAAACAATAAACTCTAAGCTTTAGTGCCAAAACGCTAAACCTTAGGCTCTAAACCCTAAACCATAAACCATAAATTATGAACTCTAAGCCTTAGTGCGTAAACTCTAAAACTTAGGGCCAAAACTGTAAACCCTAACCCCTTAACCATAAACCATAAACCCTAAACCCCAAACCATAAACCTTAAACTTTAGGGCCTAAACCATAAACCTTAGGGCCTAAACCCTAAACCCTACACCTTAGGGACTAAACCATAAATCCTAAACCCTAAACTTTAGGGCCTTAACATTAAACCCTAAACCCTAAACCTTAATGCCAAACCCCTAAAATCTAAACCATAAATATACCTTAGTGTTTAAGCCCTAAACAGAATAGAGCAATTGGGACATGACCCGAAACCACTCTGTGTAGAGTAGACTACTTTAGATTACTAAATTGGCTATAACATTCAGTGGAAACTAATATCATGTATATTCCAATGGAAGTAGTATGGTTGTCTCATTTAAACCAAGTGTAAGTTCCACATCAAGCTGCAAATCAACTAGTTTCATGCCCTCCGTACAATCTGAAAATCCCCCCATAGCTGAAGTTCTCCTAATGCACTCCTACATATATTAAATTCACCACAGATAGGCCATGGCCCCTCCATCAGACTTCAGACATCAGCTAATTCCTCTCATACTAGTCTCCATTCTAATTTTCTGTTAGAAGCATACACACAAGTGATATAGCATTTAAAATCATTTAATTAGGCCTAAAATCTAAACACTATACCTTAGAAACTAAACCCGAAACCTTAACCTTAGGGCCTAAATAACAAATCCTAAACCTTACAACTTCAACCCTAAACCCTAAACCTATATGCCTAACCCTAAACGTTAATTTCTAAACCCTAAACCTTAGGCTTAAACCATAAACCCTACTCAGACTTTGCCACATCCAACAATAATCAAACACTCACAAGCAATCGACAATTTACCCTTAAGAAAGTCGTCAATCTATCCAACATCGAGCATCATCAATCCATATCTCAAAAATCTAAACAAAAACAAAGAAGCCACAAACTATAAATGAAAAACTAAGATAGACACCCCTAAACCTTAGGGCCTAAACCCTAAACTCGAAACCCTATACCCTAAACTCTAAAACTTAGGTCCTAAACCCTAAACCTAGTGCCTAAACCCTAAACTATAAACATAATGGCCTAAACCCTAAACCCTAAACCTTTGGACCTAGAGCCTAAAGCCTAAAATATAAACTCTAAACTCTAAACCTTAGACCATAACCACTAAACCATAAACCATAAGCCTTAAACCCTAAACCCTAAAGCATAAAATCTAAACCTTAGGTCCTAAATCCTAAAACCTAAACCATAAACACGAAACCCTAACCCATAAACCATAAACAATAAACAATAAATTGTAAACCTTAGGGCCTAATCCCTTTTACCTTAGAGCCTAAACTCTAAACCCTAAATCATAAATCATAAACCATAAACCATAAATCCTAAACCCTAAACCTTAGGGCCTAAACCTTAGGGTCTAAACCCTAAACCGTACAACCTAGGGACTAAACCCTAAACTCTTAACCCTAAACCTTATGGTCTAAAATCTAAACCATAAATTATAAGTCCTAAACCTAAATCACTAAATCATAGTGCCTAAACCCTAACCTTAGGACTTCAAATCTAAACCTAAACTTCAAACATTAAACATTTGGTCCTAAACCCTAAACCTTAGGGATTTAACCTTAGACCCTAAACCCTTAATCTTAGAGCCTAAATCCTTATGCGTAAACCATAAATCCTAACCCCTAAACCCTAAATCCTAAACCTTAGGGTTTAAACCCTGAACCCTAAACTTTTGGGACTAAACACTATACCCTAGGGCCTAAACCAGAAATCCTAAACCCTAAATCCTAAGCCATAAACCCTATACTCTAGACGCTAAATATTAGGGCCTAAATCAAATACCCTAAACCATATGGCATAAATCATAAACCTTAAACCTTAAACTTTATGGCTCAAACCCTAAACTCTGAACCTTAGGGAGTAAACCCTAAACTTTAAACCTTAGGGAATAAATCCTAAACATTCAAGTCTAACCCTTAACCCTAATCCCTAAAACTTAAACCTTTAAACCTTAGGGCCTAAACTATTTACCCCACCTAAACACTAAACCATATATCATAAACCCTAAACCTTAGAGCCTACACCCTAAACCCTAAACCATAAACATTAAACTGTAGGGTCTAAACCCTAATCTCTAAACTCTAAACCTTAAGCCTAAATCCTAAACCCTAAACCTTAAACCTAAACCCTAAACCTTATGACCTAAACCCTAAACCCTAAACCCTAAATCCTAAGACTTAAACCCTAGACCCTAAAGACTAACCCTAAATCTTAAACCCTAAACTCTAAACCCTAAACCCTAAACCCTAAACTGTAGGACCTAAAATCTAAAATGTAACCTCTAAACCCTAAAACTTAAGGCCAAAACCCTAAACTCTAACTTTAAAGCCTAAAATCTAACACTAAACTCTAAATCCTAAGCCTTAGTGCATAAACTCTAAACCTTAGGGCCTTAGCCCTAAACACTAAACTCAAGACCCTAAAGCCTAAACAATAAATCTTAAACCCTAAAATTTAAGGTTTAAACCCTGAACCTTATACTTTAGGGCAAAAATCCTAAACCTTAATCCCTAAACCCTAAACCTTAGAGGCTAAACATTAAATTCAAAAAAACAAACCCTAAACTCTAAACCCTAAACCTTAGGGCGTAAACCCTTAATCCTAAACCTTAACCATAAATCATAAACCCTAAACCTTAGGGCTTAAACCATAAATCCTAAACCCTAAAACCAAAATCATAAATCTAAAACCTTAAACCTTAGGACCTACACCCTACACCTTAGGAACTTAACCCTAAAGCTTAGGGACTAAACCTAAACCTAAACTTAAACCCTTAACCTTAGGGACTAAACCCCAAATCCTAAACCCTACACTTTAAGGCATAAACCCTAAACCCAAAACCATTGAGCCAAACCCTAAACCCAAAGCACTAAACTATAAACCTTAGGACCTAGACCCTAAAATTAAAACCCTAAATCCTAAACTCTAAACCTTAGGCCCTATATCATAAACTCTAAACCCTAAACCTTAAGTCCTAAACCTAAACTCTAAACATTAAGCCCTAAACCCTAAAACCTAAATCCTAAACCCTAAACCTTAGTGCCTAAACCCTAATTAGCCTTCTTCTTGATCATTCACAGGTAGCATATCTTTATCCAATTTATCTTCATAGTGAACCACTTTGTGCTCTTATAGAGGATCATGGGCATAATCAGTAATCTCAGGGATTGTCTTTATGGTGCATTTTTCCTTTAAACTAGCTAGTCTACTTCCTTTTATTTGGGCTAAATATTGTTATTTTTCCTTTTTTTTCTTCCTCAATAGCTAATTTTTCCTATCTTCTTCTATAAGATTCTCTTTTCTTATAAATCATCTACTCTGAAGCTTTATTATTTATCCATTCTTTTTCAATAGTGTTTCCATATGAGTCCTTTCACCCACCCTATCAGACTGATGTAAAACAACATTAGAGTTCTCTTTATTTTGTTGACCTTTCTATGTAATATTCTGTTGCTGCTGCACCTGACTCATCGTCTGAGTTGATGCGTGAAAATGACCCCTTGAATTAACTTCTTTATACACAGGATTCCCTTCTTCTTATTGAACTAGAGCATTAAATTTAACTCTGCTTGGGTTCACCTTACCCTCCTCATCACTGTGACCCAATTCAGACCCCTCCATAGAATCATAATATAAAGAATCTTCAGCATCAGGGTCTGTATCTTCAATAAAAAATGGACTCAGATTTTGAGTGTCATTCTGAGTAGTCATGTTGATCTTGTTGTTGATGTTACCTTGTATCATAGGAGCTTGATGAGTTGTGGTAGCAGGAGCTCTACGGTCAATCCTAGAATCATACATATTAGAACTACCACCCCCTTTTGGTTCCCCTTTCTGAAAGTTAGTGATTTTCTGCTGCATACCCCCTTTCACATCTCCAAACTTCTCAAATCCAGATAAAACAACACAATTATTAATGGGGTGGGGTTGATGGAGAATTGATTTATTACCTTGCTTATTGTTGGCATCCTTGCTTTACTTGTTATGAAATACTTTTGGGGCAACAGTAGGAATGGGGACAGCAACACTACCATAGGGTTGAGGGGTGGGGAGCATTGAGTCAATACCTTGCTTATTGTTGGCATCCTTGATTTGATTGTCCTAATAAAGATTAGGGGAAACACTGGGGTGGGGACTGCAACACTATTATCGGATTGATAGGTGGGGAGCATTGAGTCAATAACTTTTTGTTGTTCCTGACTGGTCTAATTTTGATGTGGTACTGGTTTATAAACCTGACTTTGTTGGTTTTTTGGTGATTCCTCTAATTGTTTTAATGATAGCCTCTAAATTTCTTTTTCTTTTATGTTTGCCATTCGTCTTCTTTCATTTTTTGTTGATCCTGATGAGTTCTTGCTAGCTATTCTTTGGTAGCGAAACACTAAAAGAAATATTATTCTTAACAAACTGAGATTTAATTAGTAGAGTAGTTACCTGAGTGTCATTTGCTTGTGTTGTTTTTGTTTTGTTCTTATTTGTTGCTTCCACCTCCTCTTTTCTTCTATATTCATCATCTCTCCTCTTGAGATTGTTAGAGATGCCCAAGATGATTTAATCTATGCTTATGCTACTCCACTAGGCCATGGTACCAACAACCAAGAAAAGATTGAAGCTTCTCAATGGGATCTATCTTGGTGTCTAAATAATGGTTTTAACCAGGTGATTTTGGAAGTAGACTCTGAGTTAGTGGTTCACTAGATAAAACAACAAGCTTCTCCACCTTATAATTTGCAACATGTTGTAGCTAACCTTAAGAGAACAAGTGATCAGTTCCAATCCTTTTCCTGTAATCACATCTTTAGAGAGGCTAACTTTGTGGCTGATGTTTTATCCAAAACTAACCGTAACAGTGAAGTCCCTCAACATTACTTCCATGTCCACCAGCTACCAAATGAAGATAGAGGATACTACACGCTGGATAGGAGTGAGATGCCAAATTTTAGAAGAAGAATGATGATGAAGATTAGAAAACCACCTTGATCCGACAACTTTCCTTATGATACAAAAAGGAACATATACTTTCAAGAAGAGCTTTAAAGGAAAAAAATGCACACAAGGACATCATAAAATCAACTAAACTCAAATTCACTAGAATCCCTTGAAACCCGACCTAAGATCCTTTTTAGTACTCCCTTTGTTTCAAATTGTTTGTCTTACCTTTCTTTTTAGGATTTTAAAAAAAGAATGCCTCTTTCCTACTTTGAAAACTCCTTAATTTCATTATCCCGCATGACATGTTTGTGACTAGAAAATCAAAGAACATTTTGGTACAGTATACAGTTTTAGTTTTAAGACTACAAAATTCAAAAGTACTCTTTACTTTCTTAAACTTATGTCAAGTCAAACAAAGATAAACAAATTGAAATTGAGGAAGTAACAACAATTGATCATTTTTAGTATCAACTATACATGCAGGATTACGATATTCCATTACCAGCAAGAAGACACATTCAAACATGCAGTTGCATTGGCTAAAAATAGTAAATTCATTATAAGCAATTCATAAAATTGCACTACTTGGGAATATACTACAGTCATCTCTCTCTCTCACTCACACACACAATAAGATAAAGAAAGGAGCTTACTTTTGTAATGTTGTTAGAACTAGATTTAGACTCCTCAATGAGCACATTGTGAATGAGGAAGAAAGTGTATATTTGGAAAGCATTTCGATATGATGCAACTCGATCAGCAAGCGAACACTTATCCTCTTCACTATCATTCTTCGCTTCATCAGCATTTTCATCCTTCTACTAAGACACCCTCTAGAGAGAATCCACAATAGGGAGCAGCACACTAAGATTGGACCTAAGTGACTCCAGAAGATTGAGCTTACAACCAGGAGTAAGGCAAAGAAACTCCTTCATTAACGAATACACAAGATCAAACACATCCTGCTCCTCTACGCAGAATAGCTCTTTGTCAGATAAGTCAAAGGAGACACATGTTTAATTCCAAACAAAAAACAACAAATTTAGAGAAATGAGTTGGAAAAATCAAAAAAGAATGACAACCCAGAAGGAAAATTCGAAAAGAGAACCCAGATGGAAAATTGGCAAGGAATGTGAACCAAGTAGGAAAATTGAAAATAAAGAATGAGAACCCACATGAAGAATTTCAAAAGAGATTGAAAGTTTGGTCTTGGGAGTTTTGGTAAGGTGAAAATCCAAGATGGGAAATATATACGATGAATTCTTCCAATTCAGAAAGACGAAGAGCACTAACTAAAGTGGGATTTTGAACTGAGGGGAGACTGCAATCTTAGTCTTCCTCTTCAAGAGGGTCTAAACATTTTTGGAAATATGAAATATTGAGCCATTTAACAGTAAGGTTTGAAGATTTCTATAGCGTAAAATGGTGGGACTTTCCTGACCTGATTTTGAATAAGCATAAAGCAATAAAGAAGGGAGGCGGGGTGGGGGTGGGGAGTAGAGTTTGAAATAGTAAATGTGGGTGTATGAGAGCGGGAAGAAGAAGAGGAAAGGCACAAAATTAAATATTTAATTGCCAAAACCTAGGAGGACAATGCACCGATCCTAGCCAATGGGAGGCAAGCAAAGGCCTTGTAGAAACTTTTAACCTACTAATCAACATGATCTTGGCATAGAAAACAATGTGTAGACTATTGCTAGGCTTGTTATTTCTTTTAAAGGGACATGGATAGAGAACCGGAACAATAACAACTACTGTGTCTCAATATCAAACAAGTTTGGTTAACGAACAAAAATAACTTTGTAGAAAGACCAAAATCATATGTGGAATAAAAGAAGTTCCTAAAATATGGAGAATTGAATCCCATATGATCCATAGAATTGCCTCAGAGTGTACTGGAACTCAATCAAGAACTGAATTTTACATTTTTCAAGAAAATGATTCATGACATGATTAGGCTCAGAGGACCATTGACCATAAAAAAAGTTAGCATACAATGCAGTTGACAGGAAACTCATCTAATTGAAAATGCAAGGAAACGTTTAATTCTAAGAGGGTGGTCTAGGACCTTCGCAGAACCTATTTATTCTTCTAGTGGAATTGGAAGTATCAAGATTTTGATCACTTTTTGTTGTTGTTCTTAGCTCTAGATGTAGTGGAATTTGAAGTATCAAAATTTTGATCAGTTTTACTTCTATTGTTAGCTCTGGATTTAATGGAACCTGCAAATGTACAAATGGAATTGGCTTCACTCATGGAGTCTATACAGTTTGCACATTGACTTTGAAAGTTTTATCAATCCGTTTCACCACTAGCCTTTTTATATATCTCCAGCTCTCTCAACAAAATGACTTTAGAGCTTTTTTTTTTATCAATATCTACTAATAAATGTACAATTCTGAAAATACCCATCATTTAAATTTTATATGGAATTTTGAAAGAAAAGTTGCAGTGAAGGATCAACTATTTATATAAGTTACTACCACATAATAACTTGTTAACAGCTACTACCTCCTCTACATTGTTTTTAAATTATATGGATGAATAACAGCACAAATAACTTGTATAAATTAAAGAGACAAGAATGAAGCTCTAGTTCCCTCCGCCAAAAATATTTTCAAAATGAGAACTTTGTAAATGAAACATGAAATAGTAATAACTACATAAACAGGCAATAGACTTGGAGAAAACTACCTTTAGTAATTTCAGATTCACTGATTTCCTTTTCTTCTTTTTCAGTCGCTGTGATGCTCTCCAAGCTCTTCACTTTCTGTTGATGGCTTTGAGCCAATTTTGGCAGTAAGTTCTTGTTCCTTCCTCTCAATGTCGAATTTATTCAACTTTTCTTCAAACTCCTTAATGCATGATTCGAGTTCAGGTTTAGCAAACTTCTTCCCCTAAATGAAGACATTCAAATAGGCAGATACAGTTCATTTGGTTTCTTTCAGATCATTCACGAAGGGTACTTTCCCTGCCAGAAATTGCATTTTCAGCTCTTGACATCATTTTGCCTCAAGCTCAGTTGGTTTCTTCAAATATCTTCTAAATCAACTCTCCATTTAATTTTCCTGCAATTATGAAAAACAACACATTAAAAGCACCAATTCTAAACTAAAGCAAGCCAAAGTAACTACAAAAAGTGCCTCAAATGAGTGGAAATCCACCACTCATCAACACCCCCGACTTAAAAACTTTGTTTGTCCTCAAGTAAAGAAAATAAAAAACACAAGAGGCACTTATTTCAAAACACACCACAACTTAATTTCCCTTTCTGAATTAAGCACAAAGGTAATGACTTCGGTTGGCACTAACAAATAGTCCACATGCAAAATTTTCACAAAAGAAATCCTCTCATTCTCACGAAACATTTTGAAAAACCAAGAATCATTAAAGTGACAACAACTGAAACTCAAGAAATGACTCAACTCATTAACTCTTTCACAGACTCACTTGACTCAATTAGGAATTTTCAAAATTACCACTTTTTCAATTTACATGCCTCACAGGAAAGAGGTGTACCAAAACCACACACACATATAAACAAGACAAGGGACAAATATGCAACACTCACACTCACAAAGAATCATCTCATGCACACAAATGTCACACCATTGGCTTGCCCATATTTTCAATCAACATTGGCTCAACTCCATTTGCTTAGAAATCTCAAAGGACTTTGTTAAGCTTCTAATGTAGGCTTGGGGAAGGTTAGGATATCATTTAGGTATAAGTGACTACACCCTCCTTAGGATTTTAGCCTCAACTTTCACAACCTCAAGTTCAAGGAGGGAAGGGTTCAAAAGAGGGTTACTTTTTCAAAAAGGATAAGGCTTGTAATGTGGTTGCCAATAAAAAAGGATCAGGCTCAAAGGGGACAACTAAGGATATATTTAGTATAAAGGTGGGATTTTTAGGCCAAGTAGACTTCAAGAACATCAAAGAAAGCCTAAGATCATTTCTACAACCAAACTCAATCAAGACCAATATTTCAAAACCAACCGGGCAAGTGCTAGGCGATAAAAGTAAACAAAAGGCATTATTCAACAACTCACCACACATGGCCTGCAAATCAATCAAGCTGGTTCAAAATCTTACTTCCTTTTCAAAATACAAGTAGCATTGAACAGTTTAACATGCTCTTAGTACCAACCGAGTCAAAACCTTCCCAAAAAGACTACGATTTTTCCCTTAAGAAAATCGTCAACCAATTTATCATGAGGCAACCTCATGCATCTTTTCAGGAATAGTTACTCAGAATTCGCCATAATCAACACCAATAAAACACTCACAAACAATCGATGATTTACCCTTAAGAAAGTTATCACTCTATCCATCATCGGTCATCGTCAATCAAAATCTTATTATCAAAACAAAAACAAAGAAGCTACAAACTAAAATAGACCAAGCCAGCACAATATCAACAGAAACATCCACAATATAAAATCCCGACAAGGGCACACCAATACATAAGTAAGAAAGAAAAGTATGTCCGACAAGGGCACAATTTGTGTATGCAGAAACAACCAACAAAATGACTTCAAGGGAGGCACCCACAAGTGAAAATAAGATTGTGTCCTCACAGTTAAAATATCAAAAGAGAATACGAGGGACTCCCTGAACTGTATCACTCTAAGCTCGAGCCAGTAAGAAATATGAGGTCCTCCTCATCCGAAGCATTGTTACCACATAAGCTCCTATGCTTTCCCTTTATAGATGCTATAGAGGAGCAAACTATCAGAAAATGAGAGGAATAGAAATCACACTCTAATCAAGGATCAAGAACAAAACAAATAGCACATCAGGTTTCACAAAGGTAGCAAGAAAATGTAAGCAAGATGGGTAACACAATGCTACAAACACATCAGCAACAACACCATGAGCAGTGGCAAATCAAGTCCTCGATATAGTGGGGAAGGAAGGGAGAAAACACAGTAGATGCAAGATCCTCAAGATAATGAAATCAATAGAAGGAGTAGTCCCCATGATCAAATACAGAATAATGAAGCAGCAGTAGTGACAATAATTGAGAATAACAAACCTGTAGTAGATGCGGAGCAAGTCGAGAAAGAGGGCCTAGCATCGGCAGAGTTCCATGAACCACTTCAAGTGGATTTTACTAGTGTTGGGGTAGTAGGTGATAATTCTTATATGATTGCAAGGTACCACTGTGTCCCAGAAACAATTGTTAATTAAGACTAATGATCAACACAAGGATATTGTACCTGCAACAAAAGCACAATTAGAATTGCCCCAAAAGCAAGCATCTCCTATGGAAGTAGTACATAAAATTGTTTCTCATCATCTAACATGTATCACAGAATTTGCAGTAGATAAATAATCAGGAAAAAGATAGTAAAAGAGAAGATAAAGAAAAGAGAGGGATTCAAAATATCAATCAGTTGGTGAAGGATGTTGATTTATCTCCACACGCATTCTCAAAAGGTAAAAAGTGAAAGGCCAAAGTTGATAGTAAACCTACAAGGGTACTTCCTAGTAGGAGTGGAAAATCAAGTATTAATGAATCTAAAAGCTTTATTTTGAAACATTAGATCTGTGAAATCCCAACATTCTTTTCACAGAGTGCAAATGCTACACCGACATAATGGTTTTTTCGTTATTGCATTGATGGAACCTTTTTAATATACTAGCCATATACAAAGTTATAAGAGGATATTAGGCATGCATTATAAAAACTATAATCAAAATGGAAAAAATTGGGTTTCTGTACAGGAGTCGTTCATGTAGAAGTACTAGCAGATTCAGAGGAACAACTCACTATTTAGCTTTCTTTCCCAGGTAATTACCACTACGGTATATTCTAAGTGTGAAGCTACTGAGAGATTACAGCTGTGGGATGATATTTACCTCTTGCGTCAGAACATGAGACTTCTCTGGCTTGTTGGTGGGGATTTCAATGTTATTATGAATGATGAGGAGAAGATTGGAGGACGTCCTGTATATCCAACTGAATATAAGGAATTTTCTTTTTTCATTTATTCATGTGATTTGTCCTATATTAATTTCTAAGGTAGCCCTTTTACATGGTGGAATGGGAGAATAGATGATACTTGTATTTTCAAAAGGCAGGACTGGATTGTTCTTAATCACACTTTTTTGGGGCTTATGGGATGTGTAGAATTGGATCATCTGGCTAGAGTTGGATCTAATCATGCTCCTTTGATAATATCTCATAATTAGGTTTTATAACTCTATTTTTAGATATTTTAATTATATTTATGTAAATCCCCGCACTCGTATCCATACATGGATTCATATCCCCAAATCTTAAAAATAAGATCATGAAGGATTCGACCCCTAGATCCAAACCCGTATCAAACACCTGCACCCGAGTCGGAGTAACTTAGTGTGAAACAATTGAGGTCACAACGAAGGTGGAATGACAATTTGTTAAATCATCTTTTTTTGGAGAAGGTGTGTAATCACATTATTAAGAAAGTTAGATGTGGAGAAGATACAGATGAGTGGGACAAGCTATGATGGATGGCACATAGCTCAGGAAAATTCAATGTTAATAGTGCTTGGGAGATATTGAGAAATGCAAGTAACAGGAATAATTCAAGTTCATTTGGGAAAAAAGAATTCCTTTTAAAGTCTTTTTTTTTCATATGGAGGTTATGGAAAAAAAAGCTCCCAATTAGGGAATTTATAATAAGAATAGCCCTGGTAGATGATGTAAGGTGTTGTTGTTGTGAAACATTACCCACAGAATCCTACGAGCATCTTTTTATTACTTGTCCAGTAGCTACCACTTTGTGGAAAAAATTTTTGCAGCAGCAGCAGCAGGTTTGCGAGACCCTTTCCCACATCAGAAAGACACCATGTTTAAATGGTGTAATGATACATGTTGTGTCAAACTCAGACCTCTTTTTAATGCTCTTCCTACTTTTATAAAGTGGAAAATTTGGAAGAGGAGGAATATGATGAGGCATGGTGGTAAGATGTTTGTGGAAGGTATGATGATGGAGATGAAAAGGAACCTTCACTACTTGGCAATTACAAGGTATCCTTGGTTGAGGAGCATCCCTGATAGTTGGCCACTGATAGTGAAATTGTTTGAATCCTATACCCCATTAATTGAATGTAAAGAGGTGAAGTGGAAATTACCTAACAAAGGTGTCTATAAGTGCAATTCAGATGGAGCTTCAAAAGGTTATCCCAGACCTATTGCAAGTGCTTTCTGCATTAGAAATAATGTAGGAGAGTTTGTATTTGCTGAAGCTAGAAGCTTGGAAAGTGCTATCAGTTTAGAGGAAGAAGTAGTGGCGTTGAGAAGTGGACTGTAATTTTGTATTTTAAACAATTTGTTGCCTGTTATCCTTGAAACTGATTCTTTCAAAGTTAAAAAGATAATAGATGGAATATGGGAAGTCCCATGTAACATGTCTTGTGTAATCAAGATGATAAACAGATTAAGGGCTCATAGAGATGTGGAAATCGAGCATACACTAAGGGACGACAACATGGTAGAGGATATTTTTGGCTAATCAAGTTTTTTGTTTTGTAGGTACTCAAAGATTAACATATAATTCAATACAAGAAGTCACAAATGAAGGAAAAGCTAAAATAAACATGGATTGGAATCAAATTCCCAATAAAAGGCTAACAAGATGTCAAAATGAGAACTTTGGAATGCTACAATAACGATATTATGACAGAAACTGTAAGGACTCGCAACAATCACAAAGATTTTCACTGGAAGAGAAACAGACTTACTAGATCGTGTGTGAAAGTTGAAATTGGATCTGAATTTTTCTATCCTCTTTTGCAGTGGTTTTAGTTCTTTGTGAGCTCAACCTGCCGAGAAAGGGAATTACTCAGAAATGATTTCAATTTAAGCATCACAAAATTTAGTTTTGTACAATTAAAGATTCAACCCAGAACACAATTTTAAGATTCAAGATTTAACACAGAAGCAAAATTTAAGATCATACCCAGATACACATTGAATCTGAAGTCATAACCAATCATTAATTATCATAAGAATGGCTACCCCAATCCAAGATTCCAAACGAGTTGAATTAAAGTTGGAAAAAAAACATCTAGGTTAGGAAATGACACCCAAAAGAACAAGAAAATCGAGATTATGGATTAGAGGAAAAGGGAAAATAGGTGAAGGTAAAAAGCATCAGCTTATCATAAGAATGACATAAAACAAACAGCAACCAAAAACTTTATATGTATAACCACTCAATTCAAGAAGGAAAAGGGGAAATTGTGAAATATGAAGTTACTCAACAGGGAAAGGGCCATCTTGAACATCCTCGATTTCATCATTTTGGTCTTGCATACCTTCTGAGTAACGACCCTAAAAACGAACTAGTGAAACTAGAGCCTCACATGTGAGTTTGGATTTGAGAACTTGATGAAATGATGAGAAATGACCGTGACGTCCGGAAACTAGTCATTTGAACTAGTGAGTTGTAAGGGTCAACTTTAAATGGTCATATATTTTAGCTCAAAATGAATTAGGTGGACCT
>JAJOOS010033368.1:0-16269 GCA_029582725.1 Solanum chiquidenum | reverse complement strand
ATCACCTACGGACCGTGAATGGACTTACGGTCCGTAGATGACCTCCGTGAATGCCTTTTTCTGCATTTGGTTCAGCTATCTCTAAACATCCGCGCCTGAACACCTTTCCTGCAAAACATGATAAAACACATAAAAACCAATATAAAAAGGCCCTAGACACACACAACTTGTAAGTGAAACGTATTAGAAATACCGTAAACTCACGGTATGTCAATAACCGATACTAAAATTTGCACAAGAGCAACCACAATTAAAAACACAAGAGGTGGCCAAAAAAAATTCAGAAGGGTCCAAGCACACAAGGGACTCACTGACCAAGCACACCCCCAACCAAAAGCATTCAACATTGTCCCCAATATGATTAGAGAATGGACACTCCCACAAATAAAAATAAGTACAAAAAATAAAAACTAACAAATAAATATAAAATTCTAGTATGTAAACATGCAGAGCAAGGTGACGAGAAATCTTCACTAAGCGCCCAGTTGGCAAGAAAATGAAACAGTCACCGAATGCCTCGGCGGTGCACCCAATGGTCCGGATATCGCCCTAAGTTCCAGTGTGCGACACTCTCAGAAAGGGGCAAATCGGCAGAGATGAAGGAGTTCACCAAACAGGTAGGCGCTTCGCATAATGGACTTGTAACATCGTCGAACAATCATTGAGTTAAGCTATCAGCGCTGGAGTAGAAGAGCGGGAAAAATCATGTTGCCTAAGCAAATCAGTGATTTGCTGAGTGATGAAGGTCTCCCACAAAATGTTCCAGTATCTCAGCTCTATTTTTAAAGTCCATAAGGTGGGATATGTCATGCTCGTCGAACCGATTCGTCGATCCGCCAATAGCATCTTCATTTCACACAATATCTTGCACCTGCAAAATCAACACACATTATTTGAAACACTAACACTTGGGTTGCCTACCAAGAACGCCTTATTTAACGTCGTTGCACGACGTGGAAATGCTCTCAAGCATCTACCAGGTACACCACCTCAATCAGAGAAACCTTTTGGCACTCGCCAAAGTATAACTTCAAGAGTTACCCATTCACCTTGAATGCAGGTCCTTCTTGACCTTCAAATTTGATGGCACCACTTGTGAACACTCGTGTCATTCTAAACGGCCCTGACCATTTGGACTTGAGCTTTCCCAGAAAGAGTCTAAGTCGAGAGTTATATAGTAACACCCAGTCTCCCACTCTGAATTCCCTCTTAAGGATTTTAGAATCATGCCATTTCTTCATCTTTTCCTTGTAAAGGGCTAACCTTTTGTAAGCCTTGAACCTAAATTCGTCCAACTCATTTAACTGCTCTACTCTCTCTTTTGAAGTCTTTGTCCAGACAATATTTAGAGCATTCAATTCCCATATTGCTTTGTATTCCAATTCAACTGGTAGATGGCAAGATTTACCAAAAACTAGCTGATACGGAGATATACCGATTGGTGTTTTGTAAGCGGTGCGATACGCCCATAGCGCGTCATCAAGCTTTCGATACCAATCAACCATATTAGCATTCACTATCTTGGCCATGATGTTTTTGATCTCCCAATTTGACACTTCAACTTGGCGGCTCGTTTGGGGATAATACCAAGTTGCTACTTTGTGTTTCACTCCATACTTACTCAATGCGGCTGAGAACCACTAGTTGCAAAAGTGGGATCCCCCATCACTAATAATAGCCCGAGGAGTACCAAATCTAGCAAAGATGTAGCGTTTTAGGAATTGAACAACATTTTTCCCTTCATTGTTTGGAAGTGCAACAGTCTTCACCCATTTAGAAACATAATCTAATGCCACCAAGATATACTTATTACCAAACAAACTCACAAATGGGCCTATGAAATCTATTCCCCAAACATCAAATAGCTCAACTTCTAAAATGGGCGTAAGAGGGAACTCGTGTCTTTTGGACACTCCACCTTGTTTATGACATTGAGTGCACTTCTTAACAAACTCATGAGCATCTTTGTAGAGGGACGGCCAGTAGTAGCTACTTTGGAGGACTTTAGCAGTTGTACGTACACCACCATGATGACCCCCAACCGGTGAAGCATGACAATCATGGAGAATTTTGATGACCTCTTCTTCCGGAACACATCTCCTAATGATATGGTTTGCACACTATCTGAATAAATATGGTTCATCCCAAAAGTACTTCTTAACATCGAACAAGAACCTTTTTTGTTGGTAGAAGTTCAGTTCATCCGACATTAATCCACACACTACGTAATTGGAAAAATCAACATACCAAGGAGGTTGTTTGAGAGTTACCGTGAATACCTGTTCATCGGGAAAAGAATCATTTATGTCGATCTCCAGCTCGTCATTTTCCTTGACTTCCAACCTTGATAAGTGGTCAGCCACCTGATTTTCACAACCTCTCCTATCTTTGACTTTAAAGTCGAATTCTTGCAATAGTAGCACCCACTTTATCAATCTTGGCTTGGCATCCTTCTTTGCCATCAGATAACGGAGTGCAGGATGATCAGTGTGAACAACCACTTTAATACCTAGCAAGTATGCCCGAAACTTCTCAAGCGCATAAACAACCGCAGGTAACTCTTGTTCTGTAACTGTATAGTTACGTTGAGCACTATTTAGAGTTTTGCTTGCGTAGTAAATGGGGTGAAATAATTTGTTGCATTTTTTCCCAATACAACACCTAATGTCGTACCTCTTGCATAACACATTACCTCGAAGAATTCTGACCAATCGGGACTAATGATAACCAAGGTGGAGACCAATTTTTCTTTCAAGCACTTGGAAGCCACTATGCAAGCATCATCAAAATGGAATTTCACCTCCTTCACCAAGAGTTTGCATAGAGGATGTGCAATCTTTGAGAAGTCTTTGATGAACCTCCGGTAAAAACCGGCATGACCCAAGAAACTACGAACACCCTTCGCCGAAATTGGTGGTGGTAACTTCTCAATTACTTCAATCTTCACTTTATCAACCTCCAGCCCCTTTTGCGACACTTTGTGACCAAGAACTATACCTTTCTTAACCATGAAGTGGCATTTTTTCCAATTTAGGACCAAATTTGTCTCCACACATCTTTGGAGAACTTGTCCCAAGTGTGCTAAACATGCTTCAAAAGTGTCACCCACAATCGAGAAGTTATCCATGAATACCTCCATTGAATCTTCCACCATGTCAGCAAAAATAGATAACATGCAACGTTGAAATGTTGTCGGAGCATTACATAACCCGAACAACATCCGTTTGAAGCCAAAAGTTCCATATAGGCCGGTGAAGGTGGTTTTCTCTTGGTCTTTCGGAGCAATGGAGATTTGGTTATAATCGAAATACCCATCCAAAAAGCAATACCAACCTCTCTCTGAGAGTCGATCAAGCATTTGATCCATGAAAGGCATGGGAAAGTGATCCTTTTCAATCCACGAATTTAACTTCTGGTAATCCATGCATACTCTCCATCTGGTTACTGGTCTTATAGATACAAGCTCCCCCTTTTCATTTGGGACTACTGTGATGCCTCCCTTTTTTGGTACACATTGTACCGAACTTACCCATTTGCTATCCGCAATAGGGTAGATCACACATGTGTCCAACCACTTTCTTATATGCTTTTTCATCACCTTTTGCATCGGTGGATTCAATCTCCGCTGATGTTCAACACTCGGCTTACAATCACTATCAAGATGAATTTTGTGAGTGCAAATACCGGGAGGAATTCCCATTACGTCAGCAATAGTCCAACCTATAGCTTTGATATGCCTTCTCAACACCTCAAGGAGCAATTTTACCTGCCATTCAAGCAAGTCAGCTGCAATGATCACCGGTAAGGTGTTATTTGCCCCCAAGAAAGCATATCGGATATGAGAGGGAAGTACTTTCAACTCCAGATTTGGTGGTTCTTCTATTGATGGCTTTGCGGGAGGACTTTCTCGATTTTTTAGATCAATGTCCAACTTCAATGGAGTCTTTGAATACCTCCCCAAGCCTGAAAGAACAACTACTACCTCTTCATAGCCTTGAATTTCGAATTCATCATAGTTAGCAAGAACAACTTCAAGTTGTTCACTCATACACATCAAATGGCTCACACTAACCACCACCTCATCAATAACATCAACAATGGAGACCGCGTGAATATCACTTAGGTGCTTTATTGACTTACAAACATTAAAGGTTACTTCATTTTCGTTCACCCAAAACTTCAGTTCTCCACTTTCAACATCCACCAACGCTCTCCCAGTTGCCAAGAATGGTCTTCCCAAAATAATGGGAATTTTAACATCTATTTAACAATCGAGAATGACAAAATCAGTCGGGAAAATGAATCAGTCAACCTTTACCAAGATGTCATATTGTCACGACCCGATTCCTCATCAAGCCATTATGGGGGATACTCGGAGAAATACCCGGTCGCCAACTGCAAACCTCAACGGCCGATGCCTGTGATCCGCATAACTCTGATGTCTACTCTGAGCCATTCTGAGCCTATCCTGAATCACCCTTACTTGATCCAAGGCCTCCTGAAGCAAATCTGTACCACGCAGCCTAGGCTCTGTAGACTCAAACCAACCAAATGGAGAGCGACAACACCTACCATATAAGGCCTCGAACGGGGCCATCTGAATATTGGAGTGGTAGCTGTTGTTGTACGCAAACTCCGCCAAAGGCAAGAACTGGTCCCACTGACCTCCAAAATCTATAACACAGGCCCATAACATATCCTCAAGGACCTGAATAGTACGCTCCGACTGGCCATCCGTCTGTGGGTGAAAAGTTGTGCTAAGGTGGACACGGGTGCCCAACTCTTCCTGAAAAGCCTTCTAAAATCTGGAAGTAAACTGTGAACCTCGGTCTGAAATGATGGAAATAGGCACGCCATGAAGACGAACCACCTCCCTAGTGTAGATATGAGCCAACTTATCGGCACTAAAAGTAGTATGAACAAGAAGGAAGTGTGTTGACTTGGTCAATCGATCCACGATGACCCAAATACTGTCAACACCTCCAGAAGTCCGAGGCAATCCCATAATGAAGTCCATAGTGATACACTCCCACTTCCACTCCGAAATGGGTAATCTCTGGAACTCGCCACCAGGCCTCAAATGCTCGGCCTTGACCTGCTGGCAACACAAACAACGGGATACATAGTCAGCAATATCTCTCCTCATACCGCTCCACCAATAATGCTTCCTCAAATCACGATACATCTTGGCTGTGCCCGGATGGATGGAATATCTGGAATCATGGTCCTCGCTAAGGATCAGCTGAATCAAACCCCCAGCTCTCAGACCACACAACCGGCCATCCAATCTCAAAACCCCATCCAAATCTAAGGTAGCCTATCAAGCATCACCTGCCAACACCCTATCTCTGAGTGCCACCAAAGACTCATCCTCGAACTGACAACCACAAATCCGATCTAGCAAAGACTACTGAACTCCCACATAGGCTAACACCCACCTGGAATCTGAAATATCAAATTTGATCATCCGATTAGCTAAGGGTTGGGTGTCCAAAGCCAACGGCCACTCCGAAATAGAAAGGAAGGCTAGACTACCCATACTCCCTGCCTTCCGGCTCAAGGTGTCTGCTACAACATTTGCCTTGCCCGAATGGTAGAGAATAGAGAGGTCATAGTCCTTCAGGAGCTCAATCCAGCGACGTTACCTCGAATTAAGGTCCCTCTGCCTCATAAGGTACTGAAGGCTCCGGTGATCAGTGTAGATCTCACAACGAAACCCATATAGATAGTGCCTCCAAATCATAAGCACGAAAACTACCGCCGCCAACTCCAAGTCATGGGTAGGGAAGTTGTGCTCATGCTGCTTAAGTTGCCTCGACAAGTAAGCTATAACCCGACCTCGCTGCATCAATACACAACCCAAACCAACGCCGGATGCACTACAATATACCGTGAAGCCCTCTCCCTCAATTGGAAGAGTCAATATAAGAGCGTTAGTAAGCAACTCCTTGAGTTTCCGAAAGCTCATTTCACACTCCTCTGACCACACGAAGGGTACATCCTGGCGAGTCAATCGGGTCAAAGGGGCTGCAATAGTAGAAAATCCGTCAACAAAGCATCTGTAGTAACTCGCTAACTCGATGAAGCTACGAACCTCAGTAACAGAAGTGGGCCTATCCCAATCACGAATACCCTCAATCTTTGTCGGATCAACCCTAATACCCTTCTTGGACACCACGTGCCCCAAGAATACTACAGACTCAAGCCAAAACTCGCACTTTGGGAACTTGGCATAAAGCCGATGATCTCTCAAAGTCTGGAGCACTATCCTCAAATGTTGTGCATGCTCACTCCGGCTCCGTGAGTATACCAATATGTCATCAATGAAGATGATAACAAATGAATCAAGGTATGGCCTGAACACATGTGTCATCAAGTCCATGAAGGCGGCAGGGGCATTAGTCGACCCAAAAGACATCACAAGGAACTCATAGTGGCCGTAACGAGTCCTAAATGTGGTCTTAGGGATGTCTACTTCCCTAATCCTCAGCTGATGGTACCCGGACCTTAAATCAATCTTAGAAAACACGGCGGCACCCTGAAGCTGATCAAACAAGTCATCAATACGAGGCATGGGGTAACGGTTCTTCACCGTCACCTTGTTCAACTACCTGTAGTCAATGAACATCCTCATAGTCCCGTCATTCTTCTTCACAAACAGAACAGGAGCACCCCAAGGAGACACACTCGGACGGATGAATCCCTTACCTAAGAGGTCCTCTAACTGAACACTGAGCTCTGCAGGAGCCATCGGGTAAGGCGGAATCGAAATAGGACGGATGTCGGGCTCCAAATCTATGGCAAAATAAATGTCACACTTTGGGGGTAGGCTAGGTAGGTCTGTAGGGAACACATCTGCAAACTCTCTGACCACAGGAACTGAGTCAACTGAAGGGCCCTCCCTACTCACATCTCTCACATAGGCCAAATAAGCTAAACACCCAGAAGCAACCAACCGCCTAGCCCGTATAAAAGGGATGATCCCCGTCGGTGTGTGACTATAAGAACCCTGCCACAACACTGGGGGAATGCCAGGCATGGCTAAAGTAACGGTCTTGGCATAGCAATCCAAGACTGCATTGCCCCCGAGAATATCGGCGGTGCCAACCTCTGGAATACCCCGAGCATTTTCTGCTTGTGCAGTGGCATCTCCCTATCCTCTAAGTCTGGAAAGGCGGCCACATGAACTGGTGGCGGCTGAACCTCTGGTGCCGCAGCGGCAGAATGACCCTGCGGCGCTGGAGCAGAAGCCGGAGCTGGTGCTGGTGCCTGACGCATATCCCCAATAGCTGCTAATATCTGCGTCAGCAGGGCATGAAGATCAGGAGTTGCAGCTTGTGTGGGTGGTGGCTGGGTTAATGTAGATACGAGCCAACTTATCGGCACTAAAAGTAGTATGAACAGGAAGGAAGTGTGCTGACTTGGTCAATCGATCCACGATGATCCAAATACTGTCAACACCTCTAGAAGTCTGAGGCAATCTCTGGAATGGGTAATCTCTGGAACTCGCCACCAGGCCTCAAATGCTCGGCCTTCACTTGTTGGCAACACAAACAACGGGACAGGTAGTCGGCAATATCTCTCCTCATATTGCTCCACCAATAATTCAACCTTAAATCACAATACATCTTAGTTGTGCCCAGATGGATGGAATATCTGGAATCATGGGCCTCGCTCAGGATCAGCTGAATCAAACCCCCAGCTCTCGGAACACACAACCAGCCATCGAATCTCAAAACCCCATCCGAATCTAAGGTAGCCTGTCTAGCATCATCTGCCAACACCCTATCTCTGAGTGCTACCAAAGACTCATCCTCAAACTGCCAACCACGAATTCGATCTAGCAAATATGACTGAACTCCCATATAGGCTAACACCCGCCTGGAATTTGAAATATCATGTATGATCATCCGGTTAGCTAAGGATTGGATGTCCAAAGCCAACGGTCACTCTGAAAAATAAAGGATGGCTAGACTACCCATACTCCCTGCCTTTCGGCTCAAGGCGTCCGCTACTACATTCGCCTTGCCCGGATGGTAGAGAATAGAGAGGTCATAGTCCTTCAGGAGCTCAATCCAGCGATGTTGCCTTGAATTAAGGTCCCTCTGCCTCATAAGGTACTGAAGGCTCCGGTGATTAGTGTAGATCTCACAACGAACCCCATATAGATAGTGCCTCCAAATCTTAAGCACAAAAACTACCGCCGCCCACTCCAAGCCATTGGTGGGGTAGTTGCGCTCGTGCTTCTTAAGCTACCTCGACGCGTAAGCTATAACCCGGCCTCGTTGCATCAATACACAACCCAAACCAACGCCGGATGCGTCACAACATACCGTGAATCCTTTGCCCTCAACTATAAGAGTCAATATAGGAGCGGTAGTAAGAAACTCCTTGAGCTTCCGAAACCTCATCTCACACTCCTCTGACCACACGAAGGTACATCCTGGAGATTCAACCGAGTCAAAGGGGCTGCAATAGTAGAAAATCCCTCAACAAAACGTCTGTAGTAACTCACTAACCCGACGAAGCTACGAACCTCAGTAACAAAAGTGGGCCTATCCCAATCACGAATTACCTCAATCTTCACCGGATCAACCCTAATACCCTCCTTGGACACCACGTGCCCCAAGAATGCTACAGACTCAAGCCAAAACTAGCACTTTGAGAACTTGGCATAAAGCCGATGATCTCTCAAAGTCTGGAGCACTATCCTCAAATGTTGTGCATGCTCACTTCGGCTCCGTCAGTATACCAATATGTCATCAATGAAGATGATAACAAATGAATCAAACTATGGCCTGAACACACGTGTCATCAAATCCATGAAGGCGGCAGGGGCATTAGTCAACCCAAAAGACATCACAAGGAACTCATAGTGGCCGTAACGAGTCCTAAATGTGGTCTTAGGGATGTCCGCTGCCCTAATCCTCAGTTGATGGTACCCGGACTTCAAATCAATCTTAGAAAACATGGCGACATCCTGAAGCTAATCAAACAAGTCATCAATACGAGGTATGGGGTAATGGTTTTTCACCGTCACCTTGTTCAACTGCTTGTAGTCAATGCACATCCTCATTGTCCCGTCATTCTTCTTGACAAACAGAACAGGAGCACCCCAAGGCGACACACTCGTACGGATGAACCCCTTACCTAAGAGGTTCTCTAACTGAACACTGAGTTTCCTAAGTTCTGCAGGAGCCATCCGGTAAGGTGGAATAGAAATAGGATGGGTGTCGGGCATCCGGATTCGAGCTCCGGCCCCGACCTCATTTATACTTATATAAAGCATCCAGTTTAAGGTCCGGCCTCTATCGCCCAGATACTTATATAGAGCATCCGGTTTAAGGTCCGGCCTCTATCGCCCTGATACTTATATAGAGCATCCGATTAGAGGTTCGGCCTCAGTTACTTGATACTTGTGATTGGTTACTTGGGTACTACTGGTGAGCATTCGGTTCGAGGTCCAGCCTCCGTACTGTTATATTCTACTAATTGGGTTTGAGGTTTTGGTTTGATATTCTCCGTTCTTGGGTTCTCATATGCAATTCTCTTTAGTTATAGTTATTTTGTGTACTCCTCCGGCTTATAGGGGTCCGTTTGATTTTTTAATTAATCTTGCGCACAACTGTACCTTCTGTGCTTATGGGGGTCCAGTTAGGTGTAGTTAGCTTACATATTACTTTAGTTAGTTCTTTTTACACTCGTGTGCATTCCATTGTTACTTAGATTTCTGTTCTTGACCTTTGTTTGTGTTATTCCTTCCTTTAATATTGCCTTTACTTTTCAAGTTCAGTTGGCCTATGATGCCTACTGGGTACCTGTTGTTTTGGTACTCATGCTAAGCTCTACATCTATTTCATGATGCAGGTCCGAGCACCAGTGGCCAACGTTGATCCAGTTTGGAGTAGTCTGATTCGGAGACGGGGGTGAACACACGGCATTTTGTAATATTTCAATCTCAATTTGTATATATAGACTTGTCTTTTACCTTTCGAGACAGTCCATTCTCTGTGGTCCACTTTTGGGACTTGTACTCATTTTGTTAGTTACTCTGTACTAGTGACTTCCAGGTTCGGGGAGGGATCTTTATTTGTATATATGTTTTAGTTTGCTTCCGACTGTTTATATTGTTATCTTAAATTTTGCCTACTCTTGTTTAGTTTCTGCCCTCAGACCCATTACTTGTTGTTCCGGGTTACAGGTTCGCTTACCTACTGGTGGGTTTATAGTAGGTGCCATCATGACTAGAGGAATCGGGATCCAAATTTTCTCAAGAACTATAAAAAAGGGACAGCAGCATAATCAGTAAATTTACCAGAAATGGGAGGTTTACAGTGAATTCCGACAACACCACAAAGCTCTCCTCAAAAAACCACTCAAGATAGCCTCAAGAATCACTGAAGTAGGACATAAAATGACCAAAAAATCATCCTCTAAAATTTCCTAAAAATTGAGCTCGAAAATGAGCCATGACCGCAGCTAAAACACAACTTTTTACCTCCAACAAAGCTTTAAATACGAAATCTAACCACGCCAACGCGTTCTCCTCGAAAAGTCACTAAAGTGATGGAAATTGGCATTCCATGAAGACAAACTACCTCCCTAATATAGATATTGTGATGTTCTCGAGCCCCGAATTGTGTCCCATTTTGGGACATGAGCTTGGGGAACTGATTAGGACCTACTTTTGGGATTAATTCCAAAATTTCCAGCACGGGTCCCAGTTTCCCCGTTTTGACCCCAAAATTGGCCCGTCTCTACTTTTTGCGATTTTAGTGTCTAAACAACCGTAATAATATTGTGACTCTATTTTTGGTAGTGTGGCAGCGTTTTGAGGCCGTTCGGAAAGGAAAGGCTCCAGAGGAGTGATTTTGGAGCGCGCGTGATCGGCATATAGGTAGGCTACGTCTTCCCTCTCTTAGGTTGAGCTCGAGAGTGTGAATGCATGTTGATTAGTCGAGATTTGGGTTGGTAGTTATTGAATCATGCATAGGTGTTTAGAAATGATGTTTCGGACTCTTTCGGGAATTATCGGATAACTGTGAGCATGCCATGTGTTACTAATTGACCCTCCTTGCTATGTGGGGTGCTTGTATGCTTGATTACTGTTTATCTGAAGCATGTTGGGCCTTATTTTAGGTTTGACTAGGGCTTGCCTTAGAAATACATGATTCGGAACCGATACGCCTTAGTTTTACCCAGACGTCGCTCGATCGACTTAGATCCCTGTAGACCGATTTAGCAGACTTGAGTCTGATAGTTTGGGCCTTAGCTAGGAGATACGCTTGCTCCGACGATAGTTATCCTTATTTCCCCGATGTTACGGCTTCACGAGTTATGTCAGTGACACTGGTTCTGCTTCACGATTTGAAGTTGGTTTTCGATTCGGTTCCAAGGACTTACATTGATTGGCTAAGTGTGGACGGCATTCCATGGTCACTTATGAGCATGGATCGATTGGGACTCTTCCAGCAGCTACATTGGCACCTTTGTCGGGCATCCGGATTTGAGCTTCGGCCCCGACCTCATTGATACTTATATAGAGCATCCGATTTAAGGTCCGGCCTCTATCGCCCAAATATTTATATAGAGCATTCGGTTTAAGGTCCGGCCTCTATCACCCAGATACTTATATAGAGCATCCAGTTTAATGTCCGGCCTCTATCGCCCTGATACTTATATAGAGCATCCGATTAGAGGTCCGACCTCTGTTACTTGATACTTGTGTTTGGTTACTTGGGTACTACTAGTGAGCATCCGGTTCGAGGTCCGGCCTCCGTACTGTCAGATTATACTAATTGGGTTTGAAGTTCTGGTTTGATATTCTCCGTTCTTGGGCTCTCATATGCAATTCTCTTTAGTTATAGTTATTTTGTGTACTCATCGGGCTTATGGGGGTCCGTTCAAATTTTTAATTTAACTTGCGCACGAGAGTACCTTCTGGGCTTATGGGGGTCCAGTTAGGTGTAGTTAGCTTATAAATTACTTTAGTTAGTTCTTTTGACACTCGTGTGCATTTCATTGTTACTTAGATTTCCGTTCTTGACCTCTATTTGTGTTATTCCTTCTTTTAATATTGCCTTTACTTTTCAAGTTCAATCGGCCTATGATGCCTATTGGGTACCTGCTATTTTGGTACTCATGCTACGATGTGCATCTTTTTTGTGATGCAGGTCCGAACACCAGTGGCCAGCGTTGATCCAGTTTGGAGTAGTATGATCCGGAGACGGGGGTGAGCATACGACATTTTGTACTATTTTAGTTTCCATTTGTATATATAGACTTGTCTTTTACCTTTCGAGACAGTCCAGTCTCTGGTCCACTTTTGAGACTTGTACTCGTTTTGTTAGTAGCTTCGTACTAGTGACTTCCAAGTTCAGGGAGGGATCTTTATTTGTATATATGTTTTGGTTTGCTTCCGCCTGTTTATATTGTTATCTTAAATTTTACCTACTCTTGTTTAGTTTCTGCCCTCAGACCCATTACTTGTTTTTTCGGATTACGAGTTGGCTTACCTACTGGTGGGTTATAGTAGATGCCATCATGACTCGACGGATCGGGTTGTGACAAGTTGGTATCATTTCTAAACACATATACATGATTCAATAACTACCAACCCAAATCCCCACTAATCAACATGCATTCACACTCTCGATCTCAATCTAAGAGAGGGAAGTCGTAGCCTACCAGTAGGTCGATCACATGCGCTCCAAAATCACTCCTCCAGAAACTTTCCTTTCCGAACGGCCTCAAAATGCTGCCACGCTACCAAAATAGAGTCACAACGTTATTACAGTTATTTAGACACTAAAATCGCAAGAAATAGAGACGGGCCAATTTTGGGAATTATCGGGTATCTTTGAGCATGCTATGTGTAACTAATTGACCCTCTTTACTATGTGGAGTGCTTGTATGCTTGATTATTATTTATCTGAAGCATGTTGGGCCTTAGTTTAGGTTTGACTAGGGCTTGCCTTAGAAATACATGATTCGGAACCGATAGGCCTTAGTTTTTCCCCGACGTCGCTCGGCCGACTTAGATCCCTGTAGACTGGTATAGTAGACTTAAGTCGGATAGTTTTAGCCTTAGCTAGGCGATACGCTTGCTTCGATGATAGTTATCCTTATTTCTCCGATATTATGGCTTCACGAGTTACGTCAGCGACATTGGTTCTGCTTCGCAAATTGAAGTTGGTTTTCGATTCGGTTTCAAGGACTTACATTGATTGGTTAAGTGTGGACGGCATTCCATGGGAATTTATGAGCATGGATCGATTGGGACTCTTCTAGCAGCTACATTGGCACCTTTGTCGGGCATCCGGATTCGACATCCGGCCCCGACCTCATTGATACTTATATAGAGCATCCGGTTTAAGGTCCGGCCTCTAACACCCAGATACTTATATAGAGCATCCGGTTTAAGGTCCGGCCTCTATCGCCCAGATACTTATATAAAGCATCCAGTTTAAGGTCCGACCTCTATCACCCTAATACTTATATAGAGCATCCAGTTAGAGGTCCGACCTCAGTTACTTGATACTTGTGATTGGTTACTTGGGTACTACTGGTGAGCATCCGGTTCGAGGTCCGGCCTCTGTACTGTCATATTCTACTAATTGGGTTTGAGGTTCTGGTTCGATATTCTCCGTTCTTGGGCTCTCATATGCAATTCTCTTTAGTTATAGTTATTTTGTGTACTCATCGGGCTTATGGGGGTCCGTTCAAATTTTTAATTTAACTTGCGCACGAGAGTACCTTCTGGGCTTATGGGGGTCCAGTTAGGTGTAGTTAGCTTATAAATTACTTTAGTTAGTTCTTTCTACACTCGTGTGCATTCCATTGTTACTTAGATTTCTGTTCTTGACCTATGTTTGTGTTATTCCTTCTTTTCATATTTCCTTTACTTCTCAAGTTTAGTCGTTCTATGATGCCTACTGGGTACCTGCTATTTTGGTACCCATGCTACGCTCTGCATCTGTTTCGTGATGCAGGTCCGAGCACCAGTGGCCAGCGATGATCCAGTTTGGAGTAGTCTGATCCGGAGATGGTGGTGAGTACACGGGGTTTTGTACTATTTCAGTCTCAATTTGTATATATAGACTTGTCTTTTACCTTTCGAGACAGTCCAGTCTCTGTGGTTCACTTTTGGGACTTGTACTCATTTTGTTAGTAGCTCTGTACTAGTGACTTCTAGGTTCTGGGAGGGATCTTTATTTGTATATATGTTTTGGTTTGCTTCCGCTTGTTTATATTGTTATCATAAATTTTGCCTACTCTTGTTTAGTTTCTGCCCTCAGACCCATTACTTGTTGTTCCGGGTTACAGGTTGGCTTACCTACTCATGGGTTTATAGTAGGTGCCATCATGACTCTAGGAATCGGGTCATAACACATATAGTATCCCCACGGGATGTTTAATTGATCAGTCTGCCATCACGAGTCTCATTGTTGTGGCTTTCGGTTCACCCAACCCAAGTTGTTTATAGATCGCATATGGCATTAGGTTGATACTTGCTCCCAAATCGCATAGGGGTTTATCAAATTGGAGCATGCCAATGGTGCAAGGGATGGTGAACTCTCCGGGATCTTCTCTCTTTTTGATCAGTTCCTTAGTCATAATTACACTACAACAATGAGAAACTTCGATTGTCTCAAAATCCAAGCTCATTTTCTTTGTGACTAACTCCTTCATAAATTTGGCATAACCTGGCATTTCCAACAACGCTTACACTAGAGGGAGACTAATTGATAATGTCTTGAACACCGATAAAAATTTCTTGAACTTCTCATCCTCATTCTTCTTCTTGAGACGTTGGGGAAATGGAGGAGATATTTTGGGTAAAGGTTGCATAACTTTTGGGATTGGATTGTGTTTCTCCACATCTTTTTGTGGTCCTTGGGCAATGCTTTGATGGATAGATGTCTCTTCTTTCCCCATACCTTTGTCTTCTTCATGCATTTGAGCTTCTTCATTTCCTGTCACATCGCCTATTTCTAACTTTCCACTACGAGTAACCACAGTCATCCCTCTATCATCATCTTCCATTGTGATTTTTGGTTTTAACTGTGCTGAAAGTAAACTCAACTAACCTTTAAGTAACCTGATTGCATCTGCGTGAGAGTTCACTTTATTGTTCAATGATGAAAAGTCAGCTTTCATCCCTTTCAACAAATCATCTGAACCTTCAACTTTATCAAGGATGTATGACAGTAAATCATTCACCCAGGGACTACTTGCACTCCCTTTCAATTTTGGGCTCTCACTCGAGTGAGTGTGGTCCTCTTCATGGACATCCTCCCTTTTCCAATAATCACTTTGCTCAGCCCAATATTGATAGTATCTTCTTTGCTCTTCCCCATTGTGATAGTTCCAACCTTGATTCCCACCTCGCTGTAAATAGCGTGGGTGGAAACCCTCCTCATATCTCTTGGAGTTCCAACCTTGATTCTCCCCCAGCTTAGAATAACCTGAGGAAGAACCCTCCTCAACTCTAAACACTCCACTTGTCCCCTTGGGCTTTCCCACATTCTCCATCATATGCTCTTGTAATAGCTCCATTTGGGTCAACATCTTCTTGATGTTTGCATGCATTTATCTTTCCTTATCAAGTTGTTCTTGTGTCGTTCTAAATCAAAATGGAGAGACTTGATCCTCTTGAGCGTACCAAGCTTGATTTATTTTCGTCATGTCATCAAGAAGAAATGAAGCCACCTCAAATGATTGCAACATTATTCCCCCTCGTACCAATTGATCAGCCACTCCTTTATTAACCGAATCAAGACTCCGGTAAAAGTATTGGAGTAGCAAATCGTTTAGTAGCCCGTGAGTTAGGCATTTAAGTAAGAGTTTCTTAAACCTCACCCACGTTTCATGGATGGTTCACCCTCCCATCGCTTGAAACATTGAATGTCATCTCTAATTTTCATCATCCTTACTGGGGGAAAGAATCTTGCATTGAATGCTATAATCAGCTCCTCCCATGATATGATGGAATTGTTTCGTAACTCGGCCAACCACTTGCTAGCCTCCCCCATCAAATATAATGGAAATAACCTAAGCCGGATTAACTCTTATGACATATTCTTGAATGAAAACGGGTTGCACACCTCTGTAAAATTTCTTATTGTCACGACCCAAGCCTAGGGCCTAGACGTGACCGGCGAATGGGGAACCCGAAGGAACCCCAAACAAGCCTCATAGCGTATCATTACACATCCTTGGTCGCGGAAGCAATTAAATGACCATGAGCAATAAGAATAATCAAGGGGG
>JAJOOS010033367.1:0-30334 GCA_029582725.1 Solanum chiquidenum | reverse complement strand
GATGTAAATAAGTTTTTATTCCGCACTATTTTCATTATTGAATGCAATGAATGACTATGTGGCTTGTATAAGACCCCTTCAGGGTCGAATACGCCATGTTACGACTAGGGGGTACTCTCGGGTCGTGACAGTGGTGCAGGCCTTGACCTATGCCCATGACCTACGTGGCGTGGTCTGATCTACTGGCCGTAGATGACCATCCGTAGGCTACATTTTTTTTCCAGATTTTTGGGACTGTTTTAGGGTCCCCTTGGGTGGTCCTTGGGGAATCGTACCCGGACGTTTAAACCCCAAAACCACTATTCTAAGTACATGATCCATTTTTACAAGTTTTAACTGTCATACAACACTCCAAAACTCCAAAACTCTTACCAAAGGAATTCAACTCACTAAATTACGGGGTGTTACAACACCCCATCCAAACCTCCACAACTACAACCTGCATAAAACAGTCCAACCTAACAGTTTACAGTGTACATAGCATAGAGCTCAACAACAACACTCTTAACAAATTACATAGCCTCAACAACAAACTCAATATTCATCAATCACAACTTCCACAGAAAGGCACTCACAAGATTAGCAACACACAAGATCAAGTTGATCAATGATAAAAATGTGCAATGCAATGAAATGCAATGTCAAGTATAGTAATGCATGTCTGGCCTAACGATACACATCCGCTATCTTTCAGTACAGGACCCATGGAGGACATATCTGTCCATGCATACGTTGAGGCATGCAACACGTCCCTCGATAATAGTATCCATCGCGGAGCGTGACACGCTCCTCGAAATGGTACATCATCTTTAATTTCTTATTCTTCCTCAATTCACATAACACTTAGCACAATCATATCTCAGAACCAATGCATCCATGTTCACACAAATACTGAGGAGATGACCATTTTCAAAACAATACACAATTTGCAACAACACAATCATGATACAATATCAACAATTAACCAATAAACCTTTCAAACTAGTATCAACACATCACACACCAATAATTAAGCTAATTGCCTTTTATTACCCTTTTTCCATCATTAGAATTATCCAACATGGAAAAGTCAACCCATCACCAAGTCACGTTACTCCCCAACACATACCACAAGGAAATACACAATTCTATTTACTTAACAAGGGTTTAGAAATCCACTTGACTCAATCAATGCACAATTCACTCCGGGACTTGAGCCTTCCCCTTTGGTTGAGCTTCCAAATCAGTGCAATCTATTAAAGTACATAATCACAATAAGATTTCTAAACTAACAACACCCATGTTAATATAGGTTTAGCCTAGACCCAAAAACTCACCCAAATTCATAACCAAGTTTTAAGTTTCAAGCCTAGGGTTAAGTCTCAATTTTTCCAATATAACTCTAATAGTTTTTTATGATATAATAAACCAATAATTAATTTCCTATCTTAATATAGCGAAACTTGAATTATAATATGATATCAATAATAAGGATTCTAAAGAAACTAAACCCAATTTATGGACGTAATTTTACAAAAGCCAAACAATTTTCCAGAATTCAATTTGATACCCATTATATTTCTATAAATTAACTCTCCAATATTTAACTACCTAGTCAGTGGCATAATTAGTAGAAGCAACTTTATTGGAAAATCCTAAAGTTTGCAGAAGACAAATGTATACATATATTATCCCTTCCAATTATTTCCAACAACCCAATATAATGATTATTTTATGCACATAGTATATCATTAATGTTCCATGATAAACTTCATTAGAAATTGTGCACGGCGCAACAAATATATTCCACTTACAATTTTTTTATTGAAATTTCATTTACGTCTATCAAGAATCCAATTAATACTAATAACAATAAGTTATTCACATCCAACAATCAAATATATATAAACAAAGTTTGAAGTTTTGTTGGAGTTACACGTGTTCGTCACTTTCTTGTTGAAGCTACAGAAATTGAGCCTCTCTCTTGGGTTAGATCTTCTTTTCTTTAAAGAAATATTAATTATGTATTAAAAGTGAAATATTTCACTAACTTGTTTTGATAAATATAGGCTAAATGGTATAGGGTCTTAAATAAATGATCACTTTAGCCCTTTAACTATCGATTAAGTTAATTATCTACAATTACCTATCAATTAATTAACTAAAGTTAAATGAATAGTTTAAAAATTCCCAAAAATGATATTCCAGGTCATTACATTATCCATCACTAAAACCTGTGTTCGTCCTCGAACATGAAGTAAAAGAAAGTAACTGAAGCTTCAAAAATCTGAGGATATTTGGCACGCATATCTGACTCTGTCTCAAAAGTCGCCTCCCCATCTGAATGATGCTTCCACTGCACCTTCACTGAAGCAATCTCCTTGGTCCAAAGGTTTCAAACATGCCTATCAAATATAGCTATAGGCTCCTACTCGAATGTCAAGTCTGGACCCAATTGCACTGAATCGAGTGAAAGCACATGAGACTTATCCGGAATATACTTCCGAAGCATAGAGACATGGAAAACATGATGAACTATCGACAAACTAGGTGGCAGGTCAACTTATAGGCCACTTATCCCACTCAGCTCAAAATCTCAAAATGTCCAATGAATCTAGAGCTAAGCTTGCCCTTCTTTCTGAACCGCATCACACCCTTCATGGGTGACACTAAGCCAAACATGATCACCCTCCATAAACTCTAAGGCTCTAACTCTGTGGTCTGCATAATTCTTCTATCGACTTTAGGCTGTCAACAGTCTATACTAAATCATACAGACTTGCTTAATAGCATCTCTAAGCAAGTCTGTATCCAAAGAGTCCATCTTCGCCGAATCAAACAAACCGATCAGAGATCTACACCGTCTGCCATACAACGCCTCAAATGGGGCCATCTGAATACTATAGTGATAATTGTTATTGTAGGCAAACTCTGCTAAGGGAAAATATTGATCCCATATAGCACCGAAATTGATCACACATGCTCGAAACATGTCCTCTAACACCTGAATCATTTGCTCAGACTGACCATCTATCTGAGGGTGAAATGTTGTACTCATATCTATTTGAGTACTCAAACCATATTGTAATGCTTTCGAAATGGGAAGTGAACAATGAAACTTAATTAGATATAATAGAAATTGGAATTCTATGTAATCACACAATCTGACTGATATATAGCTTGGTTAACTTCTCCATTGTATACTTCACCCGAACCGAAATAAAGTGGACAGACTTGGTATGCCTGTCAACAACAAACCAAATGGAATCATAACCACCCACTGTGGTAGGAAAAAAGTTCATAGTGATCCGCTCCCACTTCCAAGTAGGAATAGGCATCCTCTGAGATACACATCGGGTCGCTGGTGCTGACACTTGACCAGTTGGCAAGTCAAACACCTAGAAACAAAGTCTGAAATATCCTTCTTCATCCCACACCACCAGTAATGTTGACTTAGATCATGATACATCTTCGCTGCTCCTGGATGGATGGAATATCGAGAACAAAGGTCCTCCTGAAGAGTCAATCAAATTAACTCGCCTGTCTTGGGCAAACAAATCATGCCTCAAATCCTCAAGACACCATCAGAATCAAGGACAACCTTCTTTGCTTCCCTTCTCAACACATTGTCTTGAATAAGACATAGATTCTCATCATCAAATTGGTGCTCATGAATCTGCTCGACTAAAGAATATCGAGCCTCAATAAAAGCAATCATACCATCACTCTACTTTGAAATCTGCAACCGAACAAGACTACTAACTAGTATTTTAACATATCTAGCCAACGGTCTCTCTGCAATACTAAGCACGGCAAGACTCCCTATGCTAGGGGTCTTCCTACTCAAAGCATCGGCCACCACATTGGCTTTCCCTGGATGGTATAAAATGGTCACATCATAGTCCTTCAGCAACTCAAGCCATCTCCGCTGCCTCAAGTTCAGAGTGTTTTGACGGAAGATGTACTAAAGACTCCGATGATCAGTGAATATCTCACAATGCACCCCATACAAATAGTGACGCCATAACTTCAGTACAAAGACCACAACCGCCAACTCTAAATCATGAGTAGGGTAGTTCTTCTCATGGGACTTCAACCACCTCGAAGCATTAACAATCACCTTCCCCTTTTGCATCAATACACCACCCAATCCGACTCCTCAAGCATCATAATATACAATAAAGTCTACATCTTCCTCATGTAGAGTCAATACAAGAGCCAAAGTCAGCAAAGTCTTGAGCTTTTGAAAGATCTCCTCACACTCATCAGACCACTAAAAAGTCACACCTTGTCAAGTCAATCTACTCAATGGAGCTGCAAAAGTGGAGAAAATCTTAACAAATCGTCGGTAATAGCCTTCCAATCCTACAAAACTCCAAATCTCGCTTGGAGAAGTAGGTCGCGTCTAACCTCTAATTGCCTCAATCTTGGCCAAATCAACTGTAATACCCTCCTTGGACACCACTTGTCCTAAGAATGACACAAAATTAAGCCAAAACTCATACTTTGATAACTTGTCACACAACTTCTCTTCCCTCAACTTTTGAAGTACAATCCACAAGTGTCGAATATGGTCCTCCTCAGTCTTGGAGTAAACCAAAATATCATCAATGAAAACAATCACAAAAGAATCAAGGTATGGTTGAAACATCCCATTCATCAACTTCATGAATGTTGCAGGGCGTTAGTCAACCCAAAGGACATCACTAGGAACTCAAAATGCCTATATCGAGTCTGAAAAGCTGTCTTAGGGATACTTAATGCCCTAATCTTCAACTGATGATATTCAAACCTCAAATAATTCTTAGAGAACAACGATGCTCCCTATAGTTGATCAAATAAGTCATCAATACACAGAAGAGGATACTTATTCTTCACTGTTACCTTGTTCAACTTTCTGTAATCAATGCACATCCTCATAGTCCCATCCTTCCTCTTCACAAACGACACAGGGGCACCCCAAGGTGACACACTAGGGCGAATAAACCCCTTAATGAATAAATCCTGCAACTGGTCATTCAACTCTTTTAACTCTGCTGGAGCCATACGGCAGGGAGGAATAGAAATGGGCTTAGTGTCTGGCTCCAAATCAATAGCAAAATCAATATCCCTATCGGGAGGAACCGTTGGAATATCAGAAGGAAATACATTAAGAAACTCCTGAACCATGGGAACATAATCCATGGGAGTTGGTTCAACACTAGTCACCCAAATAAAAGATAAGTAAGACAAACACCCTCTCTCCATTAATCTCTGAGCACAGATGAAAGAGATGACCTTGCTAGGATAAGAGAACCTAGTACACTTCCACTCAACCCTCGGAACACCAGGCATTGCTAAAGTTAAAGTCTTAGTATTACAATCAAGATTAACATGATAAGGAGAAAGCCTATTCAAACACAAGATAACATCAAATTCTACCATCCCCAAAATGATTAAGTCTACCCAAGTGTCAACCCCACCAAAAAAACAAAATAGGATTGATACACTCGATCCACCACTATGGGCTCACCCACAGGCGTGGAAACACGAATAGGTACAGTCATTCTATCACATATCATATCAAATTCAGCAGCAAAATCGGTAGACTCATAAGAGAAAGTGGACCCCAGATCAAACAATATAGACGTAGATCGATGGTATACTGGGATGATACATGTCATCACAACATAAGAAGTTTCTGCCTCGGGTCTTCTCGGGAAAGCATAACAGTGGCCCTCTACCACCTCCAGCTTGGGTGGTACCTCTACCCCCACTCTACTGAGCTGCAGTACCGCTACTAGAAACTCTACCACCTCTACCTGATAGAACTCTTCGGTGGTCTAGTCTGAAATGAAAAATTAGGTTGGGATCCTCCAAGACCCCTCTGGGAAGTACATTATTGCATCAGGTGATCAAGATCTCCACAAATAAAGAGAAACCTCTAACTCGAGAACTATTGTGCGGATCCTGAAAACCCACTATAATTGCCTCACCCTATAGGTTGCTGCTATGAATGTATGATTCCTGACCCATTCTATAAGAACCTCGAGGTATCTGACAACTCTCGAATGTCGGCATATATGCATGAATGGGTCCCCGATGCTAAAAGGAACCACCCTTTCTGTGTGATCTCCTCCCTCGAGATGAGGCACCATGAAACTGATATGATGCACAGGCCCTCTTAGGGTCCCCAAACTCCTCTCTCTCCATTAGTTCCGCCTCTTTTGTGGCACTCACAATGACCTGGATGAAAGCCCCCTCTTGAGATGCCCTAAACACAGTCGATCTAATAGAGAAAGTTTTCCCCTCACAAATCTACGGATCCTCTGTGTCTCATCTGGAATATTGGCTAAAGCATGTCTAGACAACTGTCAAAAATGGTCCTCATACTCAGTAACTATTAAGTTGTCCTATCTCAGATTCTCAAACCTCAAATGACTCTCCTCTCTCATGCTCCAAGGGATGAATCGATCATGTAAGGCACTAGAAAATATCTCCCAAGTAACTGGAGGAGATCAACCTGGCAAAGACCCTGATTAAGTTGTCCACCACTCTCTCGCTGGCCCACAAAGTTGGAGGGTAGCATACCGAACCCCATGTGACTCATCAACCCAACCACCTCAAGAAACTCTCAGCATGTCATCAGAAACTCATGAGCGTCCTCACTCTTCCCACCCTGAAACTTAGGTTGGTCCATCTTCCAAAATTTCTCATACCTGCATTGCTTATCCTCTTTCAGAACAACCAATGGTGCACCTAGACCCCCAACTTCTGCTAGTGCAAGATCATTCCCAACCACATGATCCACTGGTGGCTTTCCCACCACATCCTGAATAACTTGAGCTTGTTGCTGCTCTTGGGTCTGAGCCCCCTCTCTAGTCTGAGAGTCCTGCGGTGTGCCAGTCGCACCACAACCGTGAGTATAGCTCTTGAGCACACTGAACACTCTTAATAATGTATCATGAAGTAAAGGTATGGTTGCAGGCTCCGAAGGAACCTGATCCTCTCTGTCATCAATTTGAGGTTCTGGAGAGACCTCTCTAGCACGCCCCTCACCGTTACTGCTCCACAACTATGACCTCTGACTAGTGCCATTCCATGAGCAGGACCTCTAGCTCGGACTCTACCCCTACCCCTAGTTAGGGCCTCAACAACTGCCTCAGGAAGTGCATCATCTCTACCACCAGTAACAATAGCTCTAGTCCTCGTCATCTGTCAAAAAAATATACAATAGCTTAATACTAAGGAAGGTAACAAGGCATGATGAGAAAGAATGAACAAAAGGATGTTTCCCAAGAATTTTCATATCATATCACAGAAAAGTACAGACGTCTATGTACTGATCCTTGAGACTCTACATAGATTTGGCTTATATACACGTGAGACTATGAACTTAAGGCTTTGATACCATTTTTTCACGACCCAAAAATGGATGTGATGTCACTCGTCTTATCCCACCAAGACAAGTCAGCCTACAACCCAACCATTTCGATAAAGTGCGGAAATAAAAAAAATATAAGTTTAATAAAAATTACTAATACGGATAACAAGTAAACTTAACCAACTCTCCAAAACCTGGTTGTCACGTGTACAAGCCTCTAATGTAAATAATAGAATTTAAAGAAAATACAAAAGTCTCAAATGATGTTGTCTCTCAAGTAGAACAAAATCATAAATAAGAGTAAGAAGGTTCATTGAGATGGCAAACAACTACCTCACAAATCTCCACAGGAAGCCTCAGAAAAGAAAAGAATAAAAGGTATCACGAAGATCCAGGCTCCTAATCTACAAAAAATTCAAAGCAAGGGGTGGTGCCAAACCACACGGTACTGAGCAAATAAACTTCTAAACACAAGCTAAAGGAATAGAACAATTCACAGTTTACATAGCATATAGCTCAACAACAACACTCTAACAAATTACATATCCTAAACAACAAACTCAATATTCATCAATCACAACTTCGGCAGAAAGGCACTCAAAAGATCAGCAACACACAATATCAAGCTGATCAATGATTAAAATGTGCAATGCAATGAAATTAAATGTCAAGTATAGTGATTCATTTCTAACCTAACGATACACACCCGCTGTCTCTCAGTCCTGGACCCATGGGGGATATATCTTTCCACGCATCCTTCGCAGCATACAACACGTCCCTCGATAATAGTATCCATCGCAGCGTTGGTGAATTTTTAATGTTTATCAAATACACTTCATCTAATTTTAAGTGCAAGCAATTGTTAAGCAATATATAACCCAACAATTGAGTTGGGGTCGAATCCCACAGGGAGTGGTACCTGTTCAAATTTAATCAACAAGTACAAATGTGATCTAACTAGATATAGGAATATAAATTATCAAAAAGACATGAAACAAATAAAAAAGGGGTGACACGAATATCAGATGAGGGGTTTTTGGTTTGCAATTATCAACTACAACGCAGTCACAAACAATTTGAAATAACAATAAGGAGAGGAATTCTCGGGATGTGATCGATTATAGGAAAATTTTGATATATGGGTAATTAAAAATAATAGTAAATGGCTAAAAATCAATGGGTAGGATAGACTATAAGGGAGATAGCTTTCTCTCGAACAACTCTCCAAAATCAGGTTATTTCTTTCGAACATCAACAAACATAGCAATGAAGAACAACCGACACCTTAATTCATCCCCTCTCTCGAGCTAGATGGGTAGGATTGGGTTAAGAATTCACTCTCTTGAGATGAACCCAAATCAACCTAATACCTACAAACCATTAATCACAAGGCTTAGTCCCAGAACTTCTCTCTCAAGCAAGTTAAGAACACAAAATTAGAACTGCATTTGCAACTACAATTCATAAATTAAACCTCAGCTAATGATTAAACCCACTTCAATATAGCATTTAAATTAGTAATTAATAATACCCTTAAACAAATTCGACCCATAATCATATGATCACACCCCAAGATTGGCGTTTTAGCCAAGCATCATAAAAATATAAAAACAGTTACCAAATTGATTATCCATCAACTAGGTTAGAGTATTCAAGCCTTTACAATGCTCCAAATCGAAGAAAATCAGTAACCCACTTGCAAAATCTCTAAATTGAGTGTCAAAACCCTTCAAGTCTAATAAGAAACTAACAAAAACTCAAGAAAAAACTGTTCTACACTAATTCATCCCCCCTAAGTTATCTATTCAAAATCTAATTTATAGTTGCCAAAAATAAGCCACGAAGGGCCATTAGGAGAGGTAAGTCGGGCTCGCCGAGTGGTTCAGCGTAACATCCTCTGCTCTTTCTATCGCCTTTTTGCATTGGCTCTCAGCATCCCCAAGTCCTGTAACTTTGGACTATCACTCTTGGCATCGCAGAACTACTCGGTGATTTGTCGACTGCCCCTTTTCTATCGCTGACTTGGTTTTTTCCCTCAGGGCTGGCACAGTGGAACTTTAGGCAGTCAAAATAGCCACTCGTCGATTCGCCAAGTTCTCTTGGCGATCATTAGGCTCACCTTTCTTCACTTCTTTAGTTTATTTTGTTCATTTTTGCCTGTTAGTGTCCTTGCTTTGCTCCTCAATTCATATACCTAAATATCAAGGCTTTAACATCAGTTTATGGCATAAATTAAGCATTTAAGGACACTAAATCTATATAAACAAAGCCCCAAATGAGTCTAAATCTCGGACTCATCAAGCGTGCGACACGTCCCTCAATAATAGTATCCCTCGTGGTGTGCGACACGACCCTCAAAATGGTATATCCTCTTTAATTTCTTATTCTTCCTCAATTCACATAACACTTATCACAATCATGTCTCAAAACCAATGCAAATGACATGTTCACACAAATAATGAGGAGATGACCATTTTCATAACAATACACAATTCACAATTACACAATCGTGATACAAAATAAATAATTAACCAATAAACCTTTCAAACTAGTCTCAACACATCATATTTTCCATCATTAGAATTATTCAACATCAACAAGTCAACCCATAACCAAGTATGTTACTCCCAAACACATACTATAAGGAAATACATGATTATGTGCACTTAACAAGGATTTAGAAATCCACTTTCCTCAATCAATCAACAATTCACTTTGGAACTTCAGCCTTCCCCTTCCGTTGAGCTTCCAAATCAATACAATCTATTAAAGTACATAATCACAATAAAATTTCAAAAGTAACAACACCCATATTACTATAGGTTTAGCCTAGACCCAAAAACTCACCCAAATCTATAATCAAGTTCTTAAGTTTCAAGCCTAGAGTGAAGTCTCAAATTTTCCAATATCAACTGTAATAGTTTTCGTATGATATAATACACCAATAATTATTTTTTCTATCTTAATATAGTGAAACTTGAATTATAATATGATTGCAATAATAAGGATTCTAAAGAAACTAAACCCAATTTATGGACGTAATTTCACGAAAGCCAACCAATATTCTAGAATTCAATTTGATACCCATTATATTTCTATAAATTTACTCTCTAATACTTAACTACCTAGTTAGTGGCGTAATTAGTAGATGTCACTTTATCGGAATATCCTAAACTTTGTAGAAAACATATGTATACATATATTTTCCCTTCCAATTATTTCCAACAACACAATATAATGATTATTTTATGCACATAGTATATCATTAATGTTCCATGATAAAACTTCATTAGAAATTGTGCACGGTGCAACAAATATATTCCACTTACCATTTTTTTTTATTGAATTTTCATTTATGTCTATCAAGAATCCATTTAACACTAATGAAAATAAGTTATTCACATCCAACAATCAAATATACATAAACAAAGCTTGAAGTTTGGTTGGAGTTACCCATGTTCGTTATTTTCTTGTTGAAGCAGCAGAAAGTGAGCATCTCTCTAGGGTTAGATCTTCTTTTATTTAAAGAAATATTAATTATGCATTAAAAGTGAAAAATTTCACTAACTTGTTTTAGTAAATATAGGCTAAATGGTATAAGGTCTTAAACAAATTATCACTTTAGCCCATTAACTATCGATTAAGTTAATTATCTACAATTATCCATCAATTAATTAACTAAGGTTAAAAGAATAGTTTATAAATTCCCAAAAATGATATTCTAGGTCATTACAGAACCCCTACTCTTGAGTGAGTCCCAGTCCTAAATGAGTTTACAGAAGATCTTGCTGGAGTCCCTCCTAAAAGGGAAATTGACTTTGGAATAGATCTCCTTCCAGATACCCAGCCTATTTCGATTCATCCTTACAAAATGCTTCCTGTAGAGCTTAAGAAATTGAAAGAAAAATTGAAAGACCTTCTAGATATGGGTTTCATCAGACCTAGTATTTCTCCATACGGTTCTCTAGTGTTGTTCGTGAAAAAGAAATATGGCTCTCTCAGGATGTGCATTGACTATCGTTAGTTGAACAATGTCACAATCAAGAATAAATATCCCATCCCTAGGATTGATGACTTGTCGACCAACTTCAGGGTGCTAGTTGCTTCTCTAAGATAGATATAGATCTGACTTTCATCATCTCAGAGTCAGATATAGTGACATCCCAAAGATAGCCTTTAGGATTCAATATGGTCGCTATGAATTTGTAGTTATGGATTTTGGACTAATAAATGATCCTGCAACTTTCATGAACTTAATGAACAGGGTATTCAAACAATATTTGAACTTATTAGTCATCGTCTTTATTGATTATATCGTCATTTATTATCAAAGTATGGAAGAGCATGTGACTCATTTGAGAGTTGTTTTTGCAAACCCTGAAAGATTGCCAACGATTTGCTAAGTTCAGCAAATGTGAATTCTTGTTACAGTTAGTCGCTTTACTTGGTCATGTGGTATCCAGCGAAGGAATCCTAAAGGATTCTCAGAAAATTGAGGCAGTACAACACTGGCCTAGACCCACCTAACCAATAAATATCAGAAGTTTCTTGGGTTTGGTAGGTTACGATAGGAGGTTTGTTGAAGGATTTTAATATATAACTTCCCCATTGACCAAGTTAACTCAGAAGAAGGTCAAGTTTTAATGGTCAGATGAATGTGAGAAAAGCTTATTAGAACTGAAGAATAGGTTAACTACAACGCCTATCTTCACTCTACCAAATGGTTCAGACGGTTATTTCATATATTTTGATGCATCCAGGGTCGGCATAGTTTGTTTGTTGATGCAACAAGGTAAGGTCATAGTTTATTCTTCTAGATAGCTTAAGGTCCACGAGAAGAACTACCCAAACCATGACCCCGAGCTTGCAACCGTAGCATTTGTCGTAAAGATATGGAGACACTACTTGTATGGTGTTCACGTGGATGCGTTCACAGATCATAAGAGACTCCAGTATGTGTTCACCAGAAAGAGTTGAATATTCGTTAGAAGAGATGGCTTGAATTCCTCAAACACTATGAAATTAATGTGATGTACCATCCTGGCAAGGCCAATGTAGTGGCTGACGCCCTCAGCAGACTATCAATGGGTAGTGTGGCACATGCTGAGGAAAATAATAAAGAATTAGCCAAAGATGTTCACCAGTTTGCTCACTTAGGAATTTTCCTTATAGACACGTCAGATGGCAGTGTGATAGTTCAAAATGGGTCAGAATCCTCATTGGCAGTAGAGTTTAAGGAAAAACAGGATAGTGATCCTATATAACTTCAATTTAAAGGTGTAGTTCATCAGTAAAGAGATGAGGTCTTCTCCCAAGGGGAAAATGGTGTGCTTCATTACAGGGGTCTCTTATGGGTTCCTAAGGTAAGTGAGTTGAGGAAGTACATCCTTATAGTCTCTTATGGGTTCCTAAGGTCGGTTAGTTGAGAAAGCAGATCCTTATAGAAGCCCATAATTCCAGGTATTCTATTCATCAGGGTGCCACTAAGATATACCGTGATCTGTAGGAAGTATTTATGTGGAACGACATGAAGAGAGAAATCACTAATTTTGTGGCTAAGTGTCCTAACTGTCAACAGGTTAAAGTAGAAGATCAGAAAGCAGGAGGTGTGGTTCAAGAGATAAACATTCCAATATAGAAGTGTAAAATGATAAACATGGACTTCATTTCGAGTTCACCTCGTACTCGCATACAACATTACTCCATTTGGGTGATAGTAGACAAAGTCACTAAGTCAGCTCACTTTTTGGCTGTCAAGCCTACAGTTTCAATGGAGGATTATGCTAGAATCTACATCAATAAGATTGTCTGCTTGCATGGGTTCCCTTGGCTATCATCTCAGATAGAGGTCCTCAGTTTACCTTCCATTTCTGGAAGTCATTTCAGAAAGGTCTTGGTACTCAAGTGAATCTTAGTACAACATTTCATTCATAGACAGATGGTCAGGTAGAGCGTACTACTCAGACCTTAGAGGACATGTTGAGAGCTTGCACGATCAATTTCAAGGGTAGTTGGGATGATCACCTATCACTTACAATAACTTCCATTCTAGTATTCAGATGACCCCTTATGAGGCACTGTATGGGCATAGATGCAGGTCTTCGGTTGGTTGGTTTGAAGTAGGTGAGAAAGCCTTGATTGGGCCAGATGCATTTCATGAGGCTATGAAGAAAGCTCAGGTTATCAAAGATACACTAAAGACAACTCATAGTCATCGGAAGTATTATGTAGATATTAGGAGAAGGAACTTAGAATTTGAAATAGATGATTGGTTTTCCTAAAAGTGTCACCTATGAAGTGGGTGATGAGATTTGGCAAGAAAGGTAAGTTCAGTCCCAGGTATGTATGTAGGTCCTTATAGAATCTTGAAAAGGGTTGGTATTGTGGCTTATGTGTTACAATTGAAAGCAGAACTAGCATCAGTTCATCGAGTCATTGACATTTTCTTGTTGAAGAAGTGTGTGAGTGAGGTGACATCTATAGTACCTTTAGAGAGTGTGGTTGTGAAGGAGTTCCTCACCTATGAAAATGTTCCAGTTGAAATTCTTGACCGCCATGTTTGTAGGTTGACAAATAAGAATGTCGTTTCAGTAAAGGCTTTGTGGAGGAGCCAGTGTGTAGAGGGAGCTACTTAGGAAGCAAAAGCAACCATGATGGTGAAGTATCCGCACCTCTTTCCTTTCGATTCAGTTTCAACTTGAGGTAATAGATCATCTCCAATCTCTCAGCTTAGTCTTGTGTAATTCAGTATAACTATCATGTTCCCTCATTTATCATTGCATCCCAACATATTTTCATGTTCATAGAACTCAGTTTAGTTAAATATCAGTTTCTATTATTCAGTTTGTAGGGCTTTCAACTCTTTCCTCCAAACTCAGCTTGTTTCAACTTCATTCGAGAATGAATGACCCCAAGGGGGAGATATTATAACACCTCGAAAATTAGAACTAAGATTGAACAAGAGCGAAGGGAAAACCATGAAGGCGGTCCATGAGCCATGAAGAGGACCAAGACCCATCACCCTGCTCGTGGTTGTGTACCCAAAAAAAGGTGATGGTTTAGGGAGCTTTACACGAGCCATGAAGTGACCCGTGAAGGGGACACAAAATTACCATGTCTTTTATGGAGGACCATAGACTACTAGATAGTTCATAGAGCTTCACACGAGCCATGAAGTGGCTCGTGAAAGAGGCTTGACGTACTTTGAGGTTTGGGTCAACTTCAAACAATCATATCTTACAACACAAAATGATTTATATGGCCCACGACATATCAAATTAAAGGTATTTGATTCCGCTTTTCAACGCCACAAAGTTTTCCTAATTCTGAGCCTGGAGTAAAAAGTTATGCTCATTTTAGTGAAGCCTTGTTGGGTAGAGAATCTTCACGACCACTTACGGGCTGAGGTGATTTAAATGGCCAGTGAAGCATATCTTGAAGTCACTTCGTCAGCTTTTAAGTGAGGTTTCACCCCTAAAGTCACGAGTTAAGAACCATAGGTGTCTAAACGGTCCATGAAACTCCATACGGTCCGTGAAGGTAAATTGTTAGACATAGAGTTTAGGGTTAAATTCAAAGACTCATATCTTTCAGAATAAACTCAATTAGGTAGCCCATGACCTATCAAATTAAAGATCTCTGGAGCCTCTTTCCAACACCACCAAGTTTGCCTAATTCCAAGATTGGAGTAAAAGGTTATGCCCATTTTAGTGAAGCCCTATCGGGCAAGACATCTTCACGAGCTGCTACACGGGACATTATTCCTTAGACGACCCGTGAAGCCTGTCTTGAAGTCACTTGGTCAGCCTTAAAGTCAGGGTCGCATTATTCTTTTCCGCTATGCATTTGGTACTTAAACTACATCGTTTTACTCAGTCTAAGCCTAATAATCTAGTCCGAAACTACCCAGAAACCTCATTTTCCTAAAATCATCTAGCTTAGAAAAAAAAGAAGAGAAAACATGTAATAGTTTTCCCAAGAACAAGCATAGGTCTTCCTAAAGTTCAGCCCTCAAAATCCAAAGGATTTCTCTGTAGGTTTCGTCACCAGGTATGTGGGATTTCACTAGTGGGTTCCTTCCACCTATTAGGTCCCTACTTCTCATAAATTGTTTAGACCTAGGGTTTCTAAAACATTGGAGATTCATTGTGATTTCAACAACTATAATTTTCATGATCTAAATAACATGTTTCTTGGAATATTTGCATAGTCTCGTAAATAGAATTCAGAACCCTAAATTGTATTACTTATCAGCACTCCTAAGTTATACCTACTAGGCAGTCAGAAATTCATGCTTAGATTTCAAATGCCATATATTTCAGTATATTTATGTTGCATTCCCAAATAGCATGTCAGTATTTTATGCTACTAAGTATTTCAGTTGCATTTTAGCTTTACATTTAGTTGGGAGTAGACTTAGCATAGAGTTGGATTAGGGTTCAACGTACCCTCAAATTCCAAGAACTATGTGCTCTATTGGGCATCATTTTTTATAGGGCAATTCAGTTTTCTCTAAGATTGATCTAAGGTCTGGTTACCATCAGTTAAAGATTAGTCCTGAGGATGTACCCAAGATGGCATTTAGGACCCGCTATGGGCACTATGAGTTTTTAGTAATATCGTTCGGGTTGACAAATGCTCCTGCAACTTTTACGAGTTTGAGGAATGGTGTGTTCAAACCATTTCTTGATTCGTTTGTGATAATATTTATTGACGACATTTTGGTTTATTCGAGAAGTAACGAATAGCATGTTGACCATCTTCGTATTATTTTGGGTGTTCTTGGGAAACAAAAGTTGTATGCGAAATTTTCCAAGTGTGATTTTTTGTTGAATTCGATTGCCTTCTAGGGGCATGTAGTTTTAAAGGAAGGGGTGGTAGATCCCTAAAAGATTTAAGCTATTAAGAATTGGGTTCGACCTAGGTCTATGACTGAAATTAGGAGTTTTGTGGGGCTCTCTAGTTACTATCTTCGATTTGTGAAGAACTTTGCCTCTATTGCACAAGTTTGACCAAAAAGGAGGTACCTTTTGAATGGACTGAAAAATACGAGGAGAGCTTTCAAAAGCTCAAGACTCTTTTGACCACTGAACCTATTCTAGAACTACTGGTGGAAGGTAAAGATTTCATTGTTTATTGTGATGCTTCACATTCAGATTTGGGTGTGGTATAAATGCAGAATAAGAATGTCATCGTTTATGCATCACGGCAGTTGAAGGTGCATGAGAGTAATTACCCCACATATCATTTAGAGTTAGATGTGGTAGTGTTTGCTCTTAAGATCTGGCGCCATTACCTCTATGGTGTCAAGTGTGAGGTGTTTGCTGATCATCACAATTTACAACATGTGTTCACTCAAAAGGATATGAATTTAAGACAACGAATGTGGATGAAGTTACTCAAGGATTATGATATGACCATCCAGTATCATTCGGGTAAAGCTAATGTAGTGGCGGATGCACTAAGCCAAGAAGCAGTGAGTATAGGTAGTTTAGCTTGCTTGAGTGTATCCAAGCGACCTTTGGCTAAGGAAATCCAGACCTTGGAATCTAAGTTCATGCAGTTGGGCATCTCTGAAAAAGGTGAGGTGATATCTAGCATTGAGGTTAGAGCCACTCTCATTGAGGAGATCAAGGCCAAACAATTTGAGGATGACAATTTGAATGAGCTTAGAAAGAAGACGCCATCTGGGAAGGCACAAAATATGGTTCTTGATGCGGGAGGTGTGCTCAACTTCAAAGGAATAATTTGTGTTCCTCGAGTAGATGACTTTATTTAGAAATTGTTGACATAATCTCATGGTTCAAGGTATTCCATTCATCCGGGTTTGAGCAAGATGTACCGAGATTTGAAGTGACTCTATTGGTGGCCTATCATGAAGAAAGATATAGTGGAGTCTGGGGCTGAGTGTCAAAATTGCCAACAAGTAAAATATGAAAACCAAAGGCCTGTAGGTTTGATTTAGAGAATGCCAATTCCGGAATGGAAGTGGGAAAGAATAGCTATCAATTTTGTTGTTGGTCTTCCCAAGACTTTGGAGAAGTTTGATTCTATTTGGGTAGTGATTGATAGATTGACTATCTCAGCCCATTTTATTCCGATTAGAGTGGACTATAATGCGCAACAATTGGCTAAGGTGTATGTAAAAAAGATATTAAGGCTGCACGGGGTACCCCTTTTTATTATCTCAAACCATGGTACGCAGTAGGGGAAATTACATGATGAATTGGGCACACAACTCACTTTTAGTACAACTTTCCATCCGCAAACGGAAGAAAAATCAGAAAGGACTACTCACGTGTTAGAAGATATGTAGAGGGCATGTTTGATTGACTTTGGAGGACATTGGGATAAGTTCCTATATTTATGCGAGTTCTCTTATAATAATAGTTACCACTCCAGCATTGACATGACACCATTTGAAGCACTGTATGGGAGGGGATGTTGATCACCCATAGGATGGTTCGAGGCTGGAGATGTGAAACCTTTGGGGGTTGATTTAGTGAAGGATTCTTAAGATAAAGTGAGGAGTATTCAAGCTAAGCTTTTAGCATCCCAAAGTAGACAGAAGAAAAGTTAAGAGACATGACATTTCAGACTAGTGAGAAAGTTCTTCTTCAAGTATCACCCAAGAAAGGGGTGATGAGATTTGGCAAGAAGCGAAAGCTTAGTCCTAGATACATTGGTCCATTTGAAATTTTTGACCGTGTAGGGACAATGGCTTATTATGAACACTCTATCAAAGATGCTTCATCCAATAATAAGCATTGCGATCGTTCTACAGTAATATAACCCAACTAGTGAGTTGGGGTCGAGTCCCAAGGGAGTGGTTCGTAATCAAGAATCAATAGGCAAGTAAGAATATGCCCAAGTCAATTATAGCTAAAAACATTTAAGAAGAAAAACATGATAAATTAAAGGTTGACACAAGTGTCAAATATATAAACGGAGGGTTTGTAGTCAACTAGAACTAAAAACAACAAATAATATGAAAATACGAATATAGAGACGAGATTCTTGGGATGTGATAGGATTATGGGCTAAGGTAAACAACCGTGTAGTTGCAATTAATGGTAAACAACTGAAAATCAGTGAATAAGCCAGACTTTAGTGGGGGTAAACTTTCTCTCGAACAATTTACCCCGAATCAAATTGGTTTCTCTCGAACACCAATAAGCGGCAATGAAGCACAGCCTTGGCTTTAGTCCATTCACTCTCTCGAGTTGAATGTGTGGAAAAGGGTTTAGGGTTCACTCTCTCGAGCTGAACCCATGACAACCCAATACCCACAGACCATCTATTCAGCATTTTTGGTTTTAAAACCTCTCTCCCGAGCAAGCCAAAAACACGAAGTTAGGATTGTATATGCAACTACAACCCATTAAATTCAACCATAATTACTGAACGAAATCACTTTTAAACAACAAATAGACTATCAATTAGCAATACCCAACAATTAATTCAACCCATAATCACATAATCATACCCCTAGAATTGGGGTTTTAACTAGATATAGTAAAAAGATATAAATCGATACCGAAATGTGTTTCCATCAACTGGGTACGATTAATATTGTCTTTACAAACGTCTAAGATGACGAATCTTCAATACCCACTTCCAATTTCTTAGAAATGGAAATCTTCAAAGCTAAGGAAAAATATCTCTCAAACTCATTTGTAAGTTCTAAACTTCAAAAATTGAATAATAATATGATTCCCTATAAAATCTAATACTAAGCTAAAAATTTAAACAAGTATTTATAGTTGTCAAAAGGTATGATGCGAAGGTTCAGTCGACGCAGTTAGTTGGGATCGCTGATCCACTCGGCGATCCGCCCTTTGGTCATTTGTATTGCCTTTTTGCTTTTGCCTTCAGTATCCTTAAGGTCTTGTAACTTTGGATGAAAAGGCACTGCATCGCGGAACTGTTCGGCGACTCGCCGACTGCTCCTTTCTATCGCCGACTTGATTTTCTCCTTTAGTGCTTGGCACACTGGAACATTAGGCGAGACTAAAGCCATTCGGCGACTCGCCCAATGGTTTAGGCGATCCTCATGTCTTCTTTTCTTCTTTCTTTCAGCTGCCTTGTTCCTTTTTGCTCAATAGTGTCCATGCTTTGTCCCTAAGTCCAAATACCTGAAATTCAAGGATTCACATCAGTTATTGAGACAAAATATGCATTCGAGGACACTAAATCCATTAAAATTAAGCCCTAAATGAGTCCAAATCATGGACTCATCAACACCCCCAACTTAAACTTTTGCTTTTCCTCAATTAAAACTCAAGTTCAGCAGTTCAAAATAAATATCTCAAACAGTGCTACACATGACTCAATCATGAATGCACACAAAAAGACTCAACTTACTCATGCAAGGATCAAATATGCACTCAAAATTTCAAGTTGTGACTCACCATTATCAAACAATCTCAAGTTCACAATACTTGCTTCAAATGCAAGTTCAAGCTCAACAAAGGAAATCAAATGCCCTCACACAAAGAATGATTCCATTTTCACACACAAGTTCAACAATTTAAAGTTTCGGAATCAAATGCAATGCTCACACTCACAAAGATGAACACAATGTATGATTTCACCCATAGGCTTGCCCCTATTTTCCAACCAACATTTGTTTCAGCTCACTCAAGATCAAAAAGGTCTTTTCAAGGATTGTAATGAGGCTGAGTGCAAAGGTATGGTCAATTAGGCTCAGTGGCTATAGTCCTCATGAAATGTGGTATGAACAACACTTTATTTCCTTTTCTTCATCATTTTCCATTCGTGCTTACAAGTGATCCCCTTATTCACTTTCCCTGGACTATTGGAAATCCCATTTCTTTTTCTATTTTCGCAACTTTATTCCACGAATTTCTCATTCTTTTTCTTTTACATTCTTTTCTTCTCTTTCTCTTTTTTTTTGTATGGAGGGATTCCAGTTTCTCACAACATGGGTAAAAGGGGACTTTCTTGCACATCTTGATTTACCTTCTCTTTTTACCACACCCCCAACTTAGGCTTTTGGCCTAAGTTGGCTATTCAAACAAATCACAAATCATGAGGATTATGGGTAGTGGATCAAGAAAAGGTCACAATGTCATCAAGTTTCTTCCAAGAAAAGGTTAAGGCTCAAAGGGTGCTCAAGCGAGGTTCACACACTCACAAGGTAGACCATAAAAAAAGGTATAATGTCAAATTATTTCACACTTTTTAAAGTTGCCTAAGATCATATCAAGAGTTCAGATCACTTAGTCAGCCGGACCAACGAGGCAAATTCTAGGTGTCATCACCCATGGTTCACAGTAAGCTCATCACATAAGGGATTGATACCAAAGTCAAACAAGACTCCACACTTTTGCTAGTGTGTAATGTTCATCACAAGAGACTCAATTTGATACTTGGCTAGTCACAACGAGATGCAAATAGTTCACATTCTGACTATGCAACTTCACTTAGCCTCATCGTAGCCGCACATTCATTTTTGTTTGATTATGAGCACTATTCAAGTCATCGGTATTGATCAAACCGATACTTAAATTTGCAAAAGAACAACCACATTCAACACAAACAAGAGATGGCAAATTTTTTCGGAAGGGCCAAAAATCATTTACAATTAAAAACAAATAGCCACAAGCTCAAACATCCACAAAAGCAGGGTAAGACACAAGATAAAGATCAAAACACAATTATATAGACAAACCAATCAGGTTACACCTCAACCCACCACAAATAAAAACAGTTGTCCTCAAATGCAAACAAAAATATCCAAAATTTAAAATAAAGTAAGACGGAGAGGGAGGTAAAGAGGGGTCCTGTCTAATCAGCTGCTCCATCTGTCTGGGCATCAGTGCTCGGTGCATCACTATGGTCCTTGGTCTCAGTACCCAGAGTCACCTCAGAAGAAACAGCAGTGCCAGATCCACTAGGAGCTACCAAGGGTGTATTCGCCAAAAATGTTTGCACAACTGTATAGAATCCCCGGGGCCATGAAGAAATAGTAGTCTTCCTATTAGAAATGGCCTTCTTGTCATTGCCTTTATCTCCAAGTGGAGGTTCTTGTATTCCCTTCTTAGGGGAATTTGACTTCCCTTCATTTATTTTGAAATTTTGTGCTCTTATCTTTCGGGGTGGCATGATTCTCCCAGCAACTTTTGGTGTAGAAATGTCCGCAAAGCATCGAGAAAAAGTTAGAAAATATTCAAACAAAAGCACAGAAAATCAGCTGTAGACAGACTCGTCGATCTATTCGACGGGTCGCTGAATCACTTTGGCGAGCCAGATCGGGCTCGCCGAAAGGATTGGCACTAAACTTTTGGCAAATCGGTGGTGGGGAAGGCCTTTCAGCGAATTGCCGACAATTTTTGGCGAGCAAGGGTTAGACCGCCGAAAGTTATAGTGCAAAAAGGGTTTAAGGGTGCAGACAAAGGGTGATCGAAAAAACTTACGACAAGTCACTGAGTGCCTTCGGTGACCTCAGACTTCTCGCTGAAAGTTACAGAACCCAACATCAATTAAAGCGTGAAATTAAAGGCGAGATGGGGACTTTCGATGAACCGCCGAGTAGTTTGGCGAGCTCGACCCAGCTCGCCAAACGGCCCAACGTGCCTACTTTCAACCTATCTTCTCAAATTCAGCCTTGTAACCCCCAAACAAAATCAAAGCATGCACAACTCAAATTAAGACTAGACCCATAGCACTTAGTACCTCGGGATATTCAGACTTCTCCCAGTTTTGCCAAATTTGGCCAATTAACGATTTTTGCCCTTAAGAATGATGTCATCCGTTCTATCATTGGGCAAATTATGTCGTTTGACACAAATATGAACTACTCAGACTTCACTAAATAAACTAAACAACATGCAAGCACAACCCCACAAAATTTATATCATTTCAACGCACATGAATATGGTATTTCGACAATCAAAATAATACGGGCAAGATTATCAACTTGAAATAGGCATTCAAACATTCTAATCCTATCAGAGAGGCCCAACACACGAAAATACTGTAATAGCATTGCAAATGAGTACAAATTCGATAAAAATAAACTTGAGGTTCGGAAAACCAACCTTTTATGTCGATTAAAACAAGATTGAAATGCTAGGCGACAAAGTAATACAAATTCGAGCACCAATCAACAACTCAAATACAGTAATAAAGTAAGAAATATAGAAAATAAAGTGCGGGTGTGAGTTTGGGAAGATTAGAAAGTGAGGGAAACTGAAAGAATTTTAAACTTTTGAACCTTTGGCCTTAAAACCGTCCAGTTCTCACCCAGTCAGCGACGTTAGTCGTGGTCGCCTATCCACTCAGTGAGTCACCAAGTGGATACTTACCTCGCCAAATTTTACAGGACCTTCAGCTAAACTGAGGGTCCAAACGGCGGACTAGATCAAGTTTGCCGACCTAGTCAGCGATTCGCCAATAATTTCTTGGCCTAACCAAGTTTTACAAACTCTGATGTAAAACTTTCTTGAGTCCAATGGTGGTCTGGGTCGGGGTCGCAAACCTCTTCGGTGATGTGCCGACTGGAGCTTTTGCTCGCAAACCTGCACTTTTCAACAACTTTCCCACTTTCACCTACACATATAACACACCATTATTTCTTAAAACAAAAATACAGCGATAAGGGGTCTTGGGTTGCCTCCCAAGCAGCGCCTTAGTTAACGTCATGGCACGACATAAGTCCACACTCAATCTCCATTTTTGGGGCTGACCTTAGTATCACTAAGTAACCCCTCTTGTTTGTTTGGGTGGAGATGAGGCCATACATGACCCATGAAGTTTTCAATTAGCTAGATAGATCTAGATTGAGAGCCAATCATCTGATTTAGCACTTCGATATTCTCCTTCATGTCATCGAGCACTCTATCATGCTCATTTACCTTTTGGAGAATGATTGAGAGAATTCCTTTGATACGTTTACCCTCATCGTTCTTAGGCCTTCTTCGCTCATGAGGAGGGATGTATCTATCCTTCATTTTGCATTGGACTTCAATCTCCAGTATATTTTTGGCCAAATCATCCAGTTGATTTATCAGTGCGGCCAACATGAAGTCTTCTCTACTTCTTAGTTTGTTTCAGCCATGTGATCAAGCAGTTGGGAAGCTATCACATAGGGTTGTTGTGCAATACCACCCGGGATGAGTTGATCAGCCAACACCTAGTTCCTGGGACCAAGACTTCTGTAAAAACATTCAAGGAGGACTACATCGGGAATTTTATGAGTTGGGCATTGAACCAGCAGTGCTTTAAACCTTACCCACGACTCATGAATCCGTTCACCTTCCAATTGTTTGAAGGTTAGGATGCGATCCCTGAACATCATCACTTCTAACGGAGGAAAATCCACTTGTTCACAATTACTCCCCAACATGCTCACCTCCTCTATTTCAAAGCACAAGCACACAAAACAAAACTAACAATTAAGTAAGTATTACCATAACTAACAAGAACAAATCCAACATAACTAAAAATTCGTAAGTAACACCACTCCCCGACAATGGCGCCATTTTGATGAACACGCTATCAAATATGCTTCATCTAATACTAAGCATCAACAATCGTTCAATAGTAATATAACCCAACTAGTGATTGGGATCGAGTCCCAAAGGAGTGGTTCATAATCGAGAATCAATAGGCAAGTAAGAATATGCTCAAATCAATTATAGCTAAAAACATTTATGAAGAAAAACATGATAAATTAAAGGTTGACACAAGTGTCAAATACAAAAAAGGGGGGTTTGTAGTCAACTAGCAATTAAAAACAACAAATAATATGAAAATACGAATAAGGAGATGGGATTCTTGGGATGTGATAGGATTATGGGCTAAGGTAAATAACCGGGTAGTTGCAATTAATAGTAAACAACTGCAAATCAGTGAATAAGATAGACTTTAGTGGGGGTAAACTTTCTCTCAAATAATTTACCTCGAATCAAATTGATTTCTCTGGAACACCAATAAGTGGCAATGAAGCACAACCTTCGCTTTAGTCCATTCACTCTCTCGAGCTGAATGTGTGGAAAAAGGGTTTAGAGTTCACTCTCTCGAGCTGAACCCATAACAACCCAATACCCACAAACCATCGATTCAACAATTTTTGTTTTAAAACCTCTCTCTCGAGCAAGCCAAAAACACAAATTTAGGATTGTATTTGGAACTACAACCCATTAAATTCAACCACAATTACTGAACGAAATCACTTTTAAACAACAAATAGACTATCAATTAGCAATACCCAGCAGTTAATTCAACCCATAATCACACCCCAAGAATTGGGGTTTTAGCTAGACATTAGTAAAAAGATATAAATTGATACCGAAATGTATTTCCATCAATTTGGTACGATTAATATTGTCTTTCCAAACGTCTATTATGAAGAATCTTCAATACCCTCTTCCAATTTCTTAGAAATGGAAATCTTCAAAGCTAAGGAAAAATATCTCTCAAACTCAGTTCTAAGTTCTAAACTTGAAAAATTTAATAATAATATGATTCCCTACAACATCTCATACTAAGATAAAAATTTAAACAAGTATTTATAGTTGTCAAAAAGTGTGCTACGAAGGTTCAGTGGATGCAGTTAGTCGGGATCGCTGATCCACTCGGTGATCCCCCCTTTGGTCATTTGTATCGCCTTTTTTCTTTTGCCTTCAGCATCCTTAAGGTCTTGTAACTTTGGGCGAAAGGAACTGTATCACAGAACTATTTGGCGACTCGCCGACTGCACCTTTCTATCACCGACTTGATTTTCTCCTTCAGGGCTTGTCACACTGGAAGATTAGGCAAGACCAAGGCCATTCAGCGACTTGCCCAATGGTTTAGGCAATCCTCGGGCCTTCTTTTCTTCATCTTTTAGCTGCCTTGTTCCTTTTTGCTCAATAGTGTCCTTGCTTTGTCCCTAAGTCCAAATACCTGAAATTCAAGGATTCACATTAGTTATTAAGACAAAATATGCATTCGAGGACACTAAATCTATTAAAATTAAGCCCTAAATGAGTCAAAATTGTGGACTCATCACTTACAGATTGGCTTTACCCCCTAACCTATCGGGAGTTCATCCGGTATTTGATGTCTCCATTTTGAAAAGACATCATGATTATAGGGATTATATTATAAAATGGGACTCAGTTTTGGTAGAGAAAGACCTTCAGTATGAGGAGGAACCGATTGTAATTCTTGATCGAGATGTCTGGAAACTGAGGACCAAACAAATTAAGTCCGTAAAAGTTTAATGAAAGTATTGTCCAGTTGAGGAAGCTGCTTGGGAAACCGAGAAGGACATGCGAGACAAGTATCCCCATTTGTTCGTCGATTCAGGTACTACTCTACTCTCACTTTAGCCCATTTTTCCTAGTTTGTCACTCAGAGACGACTGATGGGTAAATTGGTATCTATTGTAACGACCTATTCCCGTCGTTATAGAAAAGATAATGGGAAAAATTTTGGGCCGAAAAACTTTTTGGTAGTAAATTGAAAATTCCTAGCCTAGTCAAGATTTGGACGAAATCGGAGTCAGTGAGGTCTAGGAATGTCTGGTAACAAAAGAGAGATCTAATAATGAATTTGATAGCATGAGTGGATAGCTAAGAAGTTAAGGAACCCATACGACTTTACAGAATTGAATTCGGGCGAGTAGACTCCTGAAACTGATCTTAGCGTGAACAGTTAGTTTTTTAGTGTCATGGGTTGAAGGTGTGTTGTGAAATGGGGGTTTGGAACTCAAATTCTGACTCTCTGTCTCCATGTAAGTCGCAAGGGTGGGATTTTTTCTGTCAGGGTGGGGCCACTGTGGCGGGATGGGGCCCGCTGTAGCGGCTCAATTGAGATTTAAGTCGGAATTAAACCCCAAAATCGTTATTTTCTGCAAGTTTCGTTCTTCAGAGCTAGGACACGACCCCAGGTGTTGTCTTGATAGTTTTTCACCATTTTTTAGGCTAAAGGTAAGGTTTTGACTCCCCAAATCCATTTTTTGATATGTAGAATGGAAATTCATGGGTAATTATTGTTGGGGGGAGGGTTTTGGAGCTGTTTGGATGGTGGTAAAAGCTCTAATTTGAGGTGTTGGGATCATGGGATAGGTCTTGGGTTATTGGGTTTGACATAATCTGGGTAATTAGACCTTAATTATAGATCCACGTATTGTATTAATTGTTTGTAGACCAAGAACAAGCGGAAAGAATCTGGATAGGGAAGAATCAAGTTTCTTAGGAGGGTTCAAGCTTTGTTCGAGGTAGGTAATGGTTGTTATTTCATGTTTGTGTGATATATGTTAGTAATTGCTTTGTTATAATGAGTGTATGTATGTGAATATTGCACTATTGATCACACTAATCGTAAATGACTATGAATGAATGATTGTATGTCATGAATCAACACTTGGTTGTATGATTATGAGAATATACATTGTGAATGAGATTGTGGCTTCTTGAATGGAACGGGTGTTACGTTCCGACACACTAACTGGGCTAAGATGTCACGTACTGGCATACATATTGGAACATGTATCACGATCCGACACACTAACTTGGAATGGATGTCACGATCCGACATACTAACAGTTTCGGTATGGGTTCCATGAGAGGACCATTGACTTGGCATATATGTATTATTGAAACTGTGGAATTGTACATTGATCCTAAAATGATGACTAGTATTGTATATGTTTGGTATGTGCCTGTTTTATAATGTTGTGGTTACTTGTATGTGTTTCACTTATTGGAATAGCCGTGTGATCCTACCATTACACTGTGGTTGTGTACTGATACTGCACTTGCTCTTTCTTTGTTGAGTACTGATACTGCACTTGCTCTTTCTTTGTTGAGTACAGTGCATTTCAGGCGGCTACTTATAGTCCTCATCTAGGAGATCAGTGATCAATCGAATTCAAGGGTGAGCCATTTCTTCCAGGCTGCCATGAGTTCTCATTTGTTTAGTCCAATTCTGTTCACATTTAGACTAGTTCTTTAGATATTCTAATGTTTAGTTTGGGGTTGCACCCATTTTCATAGACTTATTGTTCGTAGATGTTTTGGTACATTGACTTTCAGGATCTAGGCATTATTTCCGCATGTGTTTTGTTAGATTTTTTAGTTTATGGGAACTCTAATTTATTTATGCATTTAAACATGCTTCCCTATCTTTAAATCCACAGTTTCATGGTTAGTTGGGTTGTAGTATTGGTTGTCCCACCCTGAGGGTTAGTTTGGGTGTCAATCACGATGGTTTGGGTTGTGACAGTTGATGTTTTAGTTTTTTCATTACCTTATAGATTTTGTACCAAGGTGATATCATGATAGTTTTCAAAGTCATGTGTGGTTTGACTGCGAAACAAAAATATTTATTTGTGTTATCATATGGACGAAAGTTATATTGAAAGACCTATCTTTTTTTAGATGTATGTAAGACCCAAATAAAAAAAGGGCACAATTAGAGGATATAATTTAGAATTATTAGATAGTATTTAAAATTATATACTTACTAATAGTATTTTTTATGTACTCATTGTATTCTAATTTATGTGACATGCTTTCCTTTTTAGTCAGTCCCTAAAATCATGATTTATTTCCTAATTATTAGACAAATATTTAATGACACTATCAATATTTTATTGTTGTTGAGTTTCACTTATTTGGAAAAAACCCACAAAGGCGTACTCTTATATTTTCAAAAATTATTTATTTTGAGGACGATTTTAGAACATATCAAAGTCTTTTCATATTTCTTATACTGCATGTCTAGTCAAATTACATCACATAAATTTGAGGGGGGTGGGGTGGTATATTTTTTGTTCATGTCATTAAGGGAATTAAAATAAATACTTTATAATCAAAGAAACTTTTCAAAAACATACATATAAAACATTAGATTTTGATTTATCAAGTGCGAGAAAAGTTATGGGAACTTCTATTAATACTGAATCCTCATCGCCATAAACTTTGAGATTCATATCCATATTCTAGTTGAAAATATGAAGAAAAAAAAATAGTACGATTAAAATTTTATGAATTTGATCAAACTTCTAGATTTCCCAAAAAAAAAAGATACTTCTCCATCAATCTTATGCATTTCGTAATAAGATCAACTATGATCTGGCTATGCATCTTTTAAGATTCACTAAATATTTAGATGTGTGGTGAAAAGTTCCATCCTATTTCTAAGAAAATTGCTAAAAGTGGTCGCAACCTCTAAAGAAGAACATTTATTTTTCTTTCAAAACACAATTAAATTATTAAAAAAAGTTCAAGAATTCACCAAAAGAGTTTTGTATATGTTTTAATAAAGAAAAACTAAACACCTATTACTAGAGGAATTTTTCAAATGCTTACCTCCAAAACATTAACTTTTGATTCTTCGAGTACACTAAAAGATATAGGAACTTGGATTAATGTTGCATCCTCATCTCCATCAATTTGGTGCTGCTTATTTCTATTCTAGTAGAAAATATGAAAAAATTAATTAGATCTTTGTGAAATGAATAATTGTGTGAAAAAATAAAGATGTTTTCAAAAAGAAAGATGAAAATTAATCACTTGCTAATAATATATATGTGTGTGTATGATTATTTTTGTTTGTATGACATATTTAATGTTGTTGTTGTGATTGATATGATCTAAAATGTTTTAGCCTTAAACAAGAAACACTTGGTTAGATCTTTTGCAAGATGAAAACACTGTGTAAAGTATTAATGGACAAAGTTTTCAAGAGAAAAAATGAAAAGCTACTACCTTGCAAGTAATTTGTGTGCTCGTGTCATGTAATATTTTAAGAACTTAATCAAAGTGCTAGAATACCTCAAAACTGTCAAACTAAAAAAATATTTGTCCATCAATCATATTCATGAAGTAACAAGATCAATAATTTTTGTGATAATTTATTTCGAAAGATGCAAAAAAAATCATTTAATATGTGATAACAAGTTTCACCGTAAATTAAATTTTTTTTCTAAACAAGTTAATTTTAATGAAAATAAATAGTTTTAAAAGTTTGTCTTTCTATGAAAATTGTTAAATGCGCCCTCAAAATTAATTCCACATATAGCTAATTATCTCTTTTAATATGGTCAAACCGAAGTTTATCGATCTCCTCTATTTTGACTTACATTTTTTAGAACTTTTATCCTTGAAATAGTAAAATGAAAAAATTGTTAGACAAAGAGAGAAACCAATTATATAATGCATAGATCCATAAAAAAGAATTAAGATTACGTCTTTCATTTTGTTATAATCATGAAGTTTTCCAGATTTTTTAAATTCAATGAATCGGTGATCAAAATATCATCTTAAATTTAAATTTATTTTTAAACAAATTTAGAATTTTGGAAAAAACCAATTTTAAAAAATTCCCTATCCAAAGAATTTATTTAAAGAGGTCTCTACCTTTAGATCTATCACAAGTTAAATTTATTACGACCATATATATTATTATTTTTTAATTTTGTCAAATCCAAAATGATCGATCTCCTATCTTTCAACCTTGATCTACTTGAATTTACATTTATAAAATAGTAAAAAAAATAAAAAAATAACCATTAAACAAAAGAGAAAAATATTATCAACATCCTAGAAAATTTAATAAATAAATATAAATACATACATATTGATATAAATAAAATAAGCAAGGAATCAATCTAAACCTCGTAACTTTTTCGTTGAAGATGAAAATTTTGTCCAGCTGGTAGAATATTGAAAGACAATAGATGTCACGACCCAAAACGAGTCATGAGTGGCACCCACACTTAGCCTCCTAGGTGGGCGAACCAACGAATCCAAACCCCAACATAAAATATTACTTGTTAAACTTAGAAATACAAATCATAATGCGAAAGCTCAATCTTATTAAGGTAAGAAACACAAATCCACTAAAGTCTACTCTATGTCATTCCCAAAACCTGAAAGTCATCACATCAAGGACATCTAATCTCCAAATACTAAGTCTAAGAGTATCACAAAACACCAAAATAAATGAAATAAATGGTTTATGTCCGAAAACTAAGGA
>JAJOOS010033366.1:0-18642 GCA_029582725.1 Solanum chiquidenum | reverse complement strand
TTGAGAAATAAGCCACTAACGGCCCTCGAAATATGTAGATCAAGTACAAATCATCCTAGTTTGAGAAATAACCCACTAACGGCCTTCAAATTATGTAGATCAAGTCCAAATCATCCTAGGTCGAGAAATACAACGGCCTTCGAATTATGGATAAATATCTTATGAGAGAAGAATCAAGGGATCAATAGAATTATACCCGCAATCTTGATGAATAAAATTTTGTTTTTTCATATTTTTTTGTAATTGTAATTTAGTTTCTATCAGTTTAAAATTTGTTGCACTATATAGTGATAAAAAAGTATATTCTTTTTGGACTACTTTTTCTTTCTTTCTTTAATATGTGCACAATGCACACTTGTGGATAAGCATGCCTCACGATTTTCTTTATCTATTGGTTGCCTTTCTCCTTTTCCCTAATAAGTTTGGTCCCATGTCTCAAAAATATCTGAGTTTTATAGCAAGACAAAACAATTGCGGTATTTTGTCATTTATTTGAAAGTGATTTTTTTTCTTTTTCTAAAAAAGGTCTGTCTTACGTTTTTTTTTCTCTTTCTTGAGAAATGATGGGTTTGATTATTAAAATTCCTCTCTTTTTACGATGTTATTTTTCTTAGCAACATTCAGCGTTTTACTTGCATAATACACCAGATGAAACAGCGTATCCTTCCTTTTACCAAGTATCGCACCAAGAGTCACTTCACTAGCATCACACATCAATTCAAATAGAAGACTCCAATCCGGTGCAACAATAATAGGGGATGAAACAAGTTTGTCTTTGAGACATGAAGATGCTTTCAAGCAAGCATCGTTGAATTCAAAAACACTCTCCTTTTCAAGTAACTAGCAAACACGATCAATTGAGCATGGCCTAATAAGACGACGATAAAATCCAGCATGGTCTAGGAAACTCCGGACTCCTTTAACTGAAATAGGAGGAGGTAGCTTAGCAACAACCTCTACCTTAGCTTGATCCATTTGAATTCTCTTGCGCGAATTTTTTTCCCCAAGAACAACTCATTCCTTCACCATGAAATGACACATTTCTCAATTCAACCCGAGATTCGTTTCAACACACCTATTCAACACTTTACTCAAATGCTCAAGACATGTTTCAAAAGTATCACCCACCACCGAAAAATCATCCATGAACACTTCCATAGTGCCCTCCACCATATCAGCAAAAAATGATAGCATACACCTTTGAAAGGTAGCAGGTGTATTACACAATCCAAATGACAGTTGTTTGAAAGAAGAAGTACCATAAGGACATGTGAAGGTGGTCTTTTCTTGATCTTCGGGTGCAATGGAGATTAGATTATACCTTAAGTATCCGCCAAGGAAACAATTCCAACCCCTCCTTGCTTGTCGTTCCACCATTTGGTCCATCAAAGACATGGGAAAATGGTCTTTTTTCAGTCCAAGCATTAAGTTTTTGGTCGTACATAAAAACTCTACATCCCATGAGTGGCCTCATCGGAACGAGTTTGTCACACCTAGAACCTACACCCTGGATGTGGCCGAAACTCGAGAACCATTTTTAATTACAAAGTGAACCCTTGGCCTGGCTTACTACTAAGAGGAAAACTAACTCAAGCAATAATAGGCTTAAAACAAAATTTTATCTCAAAATAAAACTCAACTCGAATGTTTGAAAGTACCCATTGCAATAATTATAATAATTTGCAAAACATCTTTAAATGATAGAAAATACTGAGAGACTCGTCGACTCTTTCTATCTATCAAGCCTCTAATGTTAAGATAAGTGTCGGGACAAGATCAACGATGCCTCAAAAAAAATAAACTGAAAGTAAATGTGAATTCCTACGAAATGCAATGAGTCTCACAAAAACTTTCTGGAGTGTAGAGTGATCTCAACGGAACGCCTGTTAATGATCATGAACACATGCATCTTCATCATAAAAAGATGCAGGTCGAATGACATCAGTACATTTGAATGTGTGAGTATGTAATATAGCTGAGGCAAAATAACTGAATGAAAGGACTACAATAGATAATATATACTCAAGCTCAATGTAAAGAAATAAATGAGTTAAATCATTTCAAGATTTAAAAAATACTTACTCATCTCTGAACTCAACATAATAAGTGATATATTAAAATACACTTTAACTCTATTAGGAGATTCTCTAATTGACAACCATCACTATGAGCTTCGTGATGATACAACATCTCGCCCACGCTGCCAGAATTGTCCTATACTATGCCGGGGTATAGAACCTCTCAACTAAGTGGATCCACTAAGAATTAAGGATTCATTTAAAAAGTATGATCATGTACCCATGCTGGCAAGATATGGTTTATGAGGATTTTGAGTTGTCTGAACTCATCCCTATATATATACAATCATGATCAACTGTATAAAACATACTCTTTTTTTTTGGTTTGAGATAATCGCTCAAACTATCCTCTTAAAAGAGGTAACTGCTATGAAATATCTTTGAACTCATTGCTCATTTAGAAAACAAGGTTTCTCTTTGCTCAATGTAAAAATACTTTCTCTGGGTTGAGATAATTACTCAACAAGGCCTTTTAAAGAAGTAACTACTCTGTACTCAATCTTTCTGAAAACTCTTTTACTTTTCTCAAAATAATACTTTTTATCTTCATGTAAAAAATGAAACATTTGGGATATACTTAGTTCCCTTATACTATTGCTCAAATCTTGGTTAAACCTCTTTTTCAAACTCCTCTTTACTTTCTCAAAAACTCAGTTTAAAAAAAAAGGTGTCTTTACAAGATTTTCAAAATTTATAACTCAAAATAAGATTCATGCTGAAATATAGACATGAACAACTCAACTCAAGGATCTCAATAACAACATAGAAAAACTCAATACTCAAAACTCAAGAACTCAGAACTCAACAATAATACTCATCTCAAGAATACTTAATTAATAAGGTTCATGCTTACATATAGACATGAACGAATCAACTCAATAATCTCAATGCATAACATATAGAAACTAAAATAGAACTCAAAACTCAACAACAAGCTTATCTCAAGAATTCTCAAAACTAAGGGTATAACCCTAGATTAAACTTTTACTAACTGAATTAAGATGTAGGGTGTAAGGACAAACACAATGTTGAGAAATCGATGAAGCTTAAAGAACGCGCCAAACCCTAGCTTTTCTCCTCTTGGAACCTTGCTCTAATGACTTTAAGTGTTAATGAACGTAAAATAACTGATTAACACTTTCTAAGCCCTTAACTAGGTGAAAACATTGTAGTTTCGACATAAAATAAGGGTTAAAACGATATAGGGGAAAGACTTAAACAAACCCAACTTAAGAACTAATGGAGTGTTTAAAAGGAAGGCTTCCTGGACCATTTAGGGCTCCACTGTCCGTGAAACACATCACCGTCCGTATAGCCTTCCTTGAAACTTTAACTGTCTATCAGGGCCTTACTAAAACAGTAATAACTTTTTACTCCAAACTTGAAATGGAGCAAACTTGATAGCGTTGGAAAGAGGACTCGTATACATTAAATTTGATAGGCCATGGGCCAACTAATCCATTATGTTCTGATAGACATGGTCATTAGAAGTTGACCCAAGTAAAATCTCATATTGAAACTCAATCGGTAAGAAAACTTTCAACTCAACTTTGTGCTAGGGGATTCTAGTGGCCTTAATTCATATCCAAAATCATTCCAACATTTATGGAATTAAACTTAACTTAAAAGCTGATGGGTGACCAGTAAGAACTCCTAAATGGGACGTACAAGTCACCACGAGCCGTCTAGGGTCTCGTCCGGGTGACTCACATCCTGGCAGCCCCGGACAGTTTGGCTACGTCCCCTAAACGGGTTGTGGACCCCTAAACGGACCGTTTAGGGTTCCGTGAAGGGTCCATGGTCCATTTTGGGTTAGTGGACTTGCTCGTTAGCCCTCTTTAGTCTTTCTCAAAGTCTGAGGTGTTACACGAACGATTTCAAATTTTAAAAGTAGAATTATGAGGTGTTATAGAATGATTCGGGTCTTGGGTACGAAATTTTTGGGTAGTACAAAGTTCATCCACTTCATTTGAAACCTTTGTGATTCCTCCATTTTAGGCACACATTGTATGGGACTAACCCATTTACTATCTGCAATTGGCTAAACAATACCCGCATCAAGCCACTTAATAATCTCCTTCTTGACAACTTCTTGCATAGGAGGATTCAATCTCCTTTGGCGTTCGATACATGGCTTCCAATCACTAGCCAATTAAATTTTGTGGGTGCATATACTTGGAGGAATCCAAATAATAAGAACGATAGTCCACCCCACATATTTTATAAATTTTCTCAACACGACAACAAGTACTTCAACTTGCTAATCCAACAGATCACCAGCAAGGTGTTGTCACCTCCCAAAACACATAATAGAGATGAGAAGGAACAACTTTTAATTCTAACCTTGAAGGTTCGGTAGGTGGACTCTCCCTATTCTTCAAATCAATATCAAACTTTTTTGGGGAGTCTTTGGGTAGGAACCCAATCCCATAAGAGCAACCACCAATTTATCATATTTGTAGATCTCTTAACCATCATAATTTAGCCAAACAATCTACAAGGATTTACCAATGCATGCAACTTCCCAAATATAAGCACTGGCCTCATTAATAACTTCAATCACCGACACAACTTGCAATTCATTTGGTTATTTCATGGATTTACACACATTGAAGTTCACTTCCTCATTATTCACTCGGAATTTCAGTTCACCAGTTTCAACATCTACAAAGGCTCTTCCGATGACCAAGAATGGATTACCCATAATAATTGAAATCCCGGCATCGATCTCATGATTGAGTATCACCAGGGTCGTCTTAACCCCTAGGCCACTAAAGCCATTGCTTGGAACCCCGTATATTTTAGGGCCCCCATTTTAAAAAAAAGTACTAATATTTTAAAAATAAAATTATATGTACTTCTAAATTTCTTTTTTTTTAAAAAAAAAAAAACCAGGTGAGAAGTAATTATTCAAAGTGTTTAATTTCCACTTTCCTAAGAGAATGGAATAATTTTTGGGAATTATTTCCTTATGTGGGAAAATTGTACTTCCTTATTTATTTCCTAATAATATGATTATTTACCATGTATTCATCTCTTTTATTCTCTATTTTATTATTTTTATTTTTAATATTGAACTCTCTCCTAAAAAACTTATTGAGTTACGGTTGGTTACAAGTTACAAAAAAACAAAATCCACTTTTTAGTGTCTTCTTCAAAATTTCAAGAAGTGCAACAATCATTATGTCGAAGGAACGCAACATTATTTCAATATTCTTACATCAAATTATCAAATTCTTGAGCCGGGTGTTATTATTCTAACTTTAGTTTATAGTTTTTCTTGAAAATTTATAATTGTTGATATTCTTAGTTCATGAGTATATATATTATTAGTTCATAAGTATATGTATTCTTGTTTTAGATATTATTGGAACTTATTGAATTTAAATGTCAAATAGAAAATATGATATCCATCTAACATAAAAGAGAAACAAAAAACTTGAAGAATTAAATAAAATCCCAAAATGAGCACTTGATAGATAACAAATAATAAATCTTGAATCGAAAAATATGGGGGATGTTCTTGAAATGAACAAGTCACTAATAGAGTTGAGTTGGATGATAATAACATCCAAGAAGAAAATCTAGAAGAAGTTGGTGAAAAATGTGGCATAGTTCCTGATAATCAAGAACTCCTAAGTAATTTAAATTGTTGCATCCTTAAAAATAAATGCGACAATCTTTTTTTGTAAATAAAGAATTAAATATTAGGGCCCCTCGCTAGAGTTTGGCTTTAGGCCCCCAATCTTATTGAGTCGGCCCTGAGTATCACTAAGTCGGTGGGAAAGATGTATTTTTGTTGACCTTTACCAAAATGTCATAAATGAATCCACTCCGCTTATTAATTGATCTATCCGCCATAAGAAATCTATTGGTGGTCGGCATTGGAGCTCCTAGCCCAAGCTTCTTGAATATTGCCAATGGCATTAGGTTTATGCTCGCTCCAAGAACACATAATCCTTTTGCATAATCCTACAATGGTGCGAGATCCTAACAGTCTCAAAATCCATACTCCACTTTTTTATTATGAAATCTTTCATGAAATTAGCATATCCGGACATATCAAGTAAGACATCAACCAATGGACTGTTCACCGAGATATTTTTGAACATAGATAAAAAAAAATTGAATTTCACATCCTCTTCCTTCTTTTTAAACCTTCGAGGAAATGGTGGAGGAATTTTGATCGGCAACTTCACAAAACCTGATGGTGTAACCACATCCCCCACTTTTAAAACATTATCACTCTTGGGATTCACATCATTAGCTTCGGTTTCACTCACTTTTGGTTCATTATATTTCACCTCTTCCAATCCGTTTTCATCATTGGTCACTTTAGCATTTACTTCACTTTTAATCACCACATCATCATTGATTGTGTCACTCCCTACTGTTTTACCACTTCTTGTCACAATTGTGACATATTAAGCATTATAATTCTTTGGATTCACTACAGTATCACTTGGGAGTCCTCATTTTGGCCATGGATTCAAATGGGCTGAAATCTTCCCCATTTGAGTCTCAAGTTTCTTCATGGAAATGGAATGGGAAGTGACGATTTGAGTCAAGGACGAGATATTAGGCTTCATCTATCGGACCCTTTAATTTTATTAAGAATACAAGCAACAATATCATCAGTCCTAAGGCTCTCGTCATCGATATTTGTCTTTGATCTATAATGAGGTGGAATATAACGATATCTATCACCTTCATTCTCTCTCCATCCATTATTATAATCTCACCATTCCCTATCATGGTCTCTCCAATTTCCACCTCTTTCTTTGTTCCACTATTCTTTATCTTTGTCTTTGTTCCAACCTTGATTCCTGTTTTGCCTTTGGAAGGTAGGATGAGAATGCCCCCACTTGATTTGATAAAGTTTGCACCTCTTCATTGTATAAGGCTTCAAACTTATCATCCTCATAGCATTTACTACCGCTCAAAGCCATATCATTAACACTTTTGTAACCACAACCCATAACATGCTTAGTTAAGAGGTATAATTGTGTCATTACCCTGACCATATTTTCATCCCTCTCTTCATCCTTCAACTCTTTCAAAATAGACGAGGAGAAATGAGCACCCTTTGCCACTTCGACCTCTCTAGTATACCAACCTCGATTTTTCTTCACCATTCTATCAAGCAAAGTGGATTCTAGAGCAAAAAGTTGAGTAATAACTATACCACCAACAAAATTATCAGCGACCTATATGTTCATTTGGTCAACGCGCCTATAGAAAGCTTGCAATAGGACCTCATTTGGAAACCCATGGGTGGGACATTGTAGTATCTTTTGTAACCACCACCCATCGTATGATTATTAAACAAAATAGCGCTAGCTCGACCCGCTTCTCTCAAATGCTCTTCATTAGCAAATATCCTAGCATAACTAGTCATACGACATTCTTGAATGCTCATGTTGTCACCTTATGATTCAGCAAAATAAGAAACAAAGCAAGTGTAAACAAAAACAAAAGACTAGTGCAACAGAACACTTTAATGTTGTAATTTTTATGCACCATTCCTCGGTAACAACGCCATTATTGATAATGCTTAACTACAATTATGAAAAAGAAATATACGCAGTCGTTAGTAATATAATACCTTATTAAGTGAGGCCTTTGAGCTCTGGGCTAACCACTTAACGACGCTGCATCACTTAAGAGGTGGTCGTACAATCTCAGTATTCGCATGGCCTTGTAATAAGTTGTTTCACTTTCAGTATTTTTTCAATTATACTTTTTACTACTTGGTCATCACATGACTTCATGTTATTCCAGTTCAGCATCCAAACGCATCATGTCCAGTTATTATGTTTATCATGCATATCCTACATACTCAGTATATTCAAAGGAGAGACCACATACTTTCTACTTATATTGTTTGATAATATAGATCCATACGTTCAATATTTAGGTCACAATCAATGCGTGTCACAACCCTAAAGCCAAGGTCATGATAGCACACACTCCAAAAATCCCAAATTGGTGTGTAAGCGAAAAGAAATACATATACGAGACTTCCAAGGAGAAGTCAAGCCACAAATGATAGAAAACCAAAAAAAAATATCCCCAAAACCTGGTAGCATAAGTGTAAAGAGCATATAATACAATCTAAAATTTGAAATACATCTCAAGTTTTTGAAAAGAAAAGTAATGACTTTAAGTACTAGATGGAGACTAATAGCGATCTAGAAACAAGAGCTCACCACAACTCAGAAAGGGAGAACTCCACTGGATCCAATCAACCGCTACAAGGCTCACCCTGACTAAGATCTGCATCAAAGGGATAACATAAGTAGGAGGTGACTACAATTTGAAAGTACTCAGTAGGTTAGACCGACTAAGTAAAAACAACTAAACATAATTAAGAAGTAAACTATGAACGCTTCCACATGCACGTAGAAAGTCACATTCCACCATCGGTGCCGCCAATTTATATAGAATGGAGGGAGTAAAGTAAACATACAAGGAGGCAGATAATAGTAAATCAACACAAAAGCAAGTCGCACAACACAGCAACATTGACCAATATGATGCAATGAGATGATGGGATAATGTGGTTGTACCAAGGTCGTCACACAACCTATCCTATACACCTTACCAAGCCTCTAGCTTCTAGACAAGGAACCATGGGGTACTCACAATCCATATACCAATCTCAATATCTCAATGTCTCATCAACTTGCCACCTCGACATGGTCAATGATATAACTAAGGTGTCAGATTTTCTTTCTAAAAAAGATTGTATTTCTCCACTTTCTCATATTTCCATGAACAATAATATGCTGCATGAGGATGAATAATCACAACACACATAGCACAATGCATAATCAATTCATTACGAGTTGGAAATAGTACCAAGTTCCTACACTCAACATGTCCTAAAATGTATTCTCAAATGATAGGGATATTGGATGAATCCATTTGAAATAAGTCTTTACCACTTAGAAAACATTTCTTTCATTTTAAGATGCTCGGAAATCAACTCAAGCCCCTAACTCGGGCATCTCAATGTCAAAAATGAGGCAAGTCACACAACCCCTAGCTCGGCCAATTACTCAAATAACATAGATTTCCCATAACAGTTAACAGTATCACACAAGACTTCACACATGCTAAATATCACAATATGGCATAAAATGAATTAAAACAGGGAAATAAACACTTGCCAATTTCTAAAACATAAGCCACTACTCATGTCACCGTTGAATCCCTAAGAACAAGTTAATTACTCATCTCAGTCTAAGAGAGGGATAGCTAAACCTACCTCAAGGCCGAAACTTCAACTGAACAACTCTACTAGAACAAATCCTCAACCACACGCTAATTGGAATGATCCTCAACTATCAAGAATGGAAAAAGTTCATCAAAACGACCCTAATGATATCCATATTTCTAAGTTTTGAAATCGGGGGTAAAATAATAAAAAAATCACTTTGAAAATTAAAAGGGGAAAAATAGATTTTTAGTTTATAACCAAGCTCTACAAGAAAAGGGGAATCATAGCTCAAAACCCCATTAAAATCGATTAAGAAATGAGTCCAAATCATTAAAATACCATTTCACCAATTTTAGGGGAAGAAGCCCAAAATCCACTTTTAAATCAAGCTTAAAAAGAGCTTTTGGAAGATAGAACTTGAAAGAAACAATGAAGAATAAGTAAAGGGAGCTTACCCACACAAGAAATCACTAAGAAGCAAGCAAGAATCATCTCTCAAAGATCCAAGGGTTTGAAAATGGAGGAAATGGGATTTTTGGGAAAAACCCTGAATTTAGGTTCTGCAAGTGAAATTTATTCATCGCAATCGCGAACCACTAATTTTTGCGATCGTAAAATACATAGAAGAATTATTGCGATCAGGAGACACCTTTTTTGCAATCACGTAGGCTTAGAAAAAGGGAATTCAATGCGAACGTAAGCCTCTGGAACGCGATCGCGAAGGCCCTGAAAAAGACACATCGCGATCACGAGATAGAGGGTCGCGATCGCGAAGGTCAAAAGTGATATGCACCAAAAACTGAAAACAAGTAACTCAAAATCAAATAAAAAGCCTCTAAATGCACCCACAAGAATCGTTTGGTGTTCGATAAAAATAAATTGGATAGGCTACTCCACTAGAATTGACATTCTTGACTTAATGGAATCGTAGGATTTCCGAAAAAGGTTAAATAACGGAATTACCCTCTCGGACCACTCTTAAGGTTGAAACACAACTTTGATTTAGATGCCTCAAAACTAAACCTAAGGCCTCAGAAGCCTTACCAACCACTTTACTAGTTCAAACTCGACATTACAGATGCGATGGAATTAACAAAATTCCCATCTGATGCTCGAAACTAAAAATGTTGACCAAAGTCAATCTTATCAAGAATTCTCAACACAAGAGGGGTCAAATTATCAAAAACACACCCGATCGCATCGAGGACCAAACAAACTATTTTTGAAACACAAACGAAGCACTCAAACACTAAGGCAAAGGATAAAATGATCATTTCAAAATTAAAAACAAATTCATAAGAAATGGGACATTACACTGTCCATCATTAAAACACGCGTTCGTCCTCGAATGAAAAGCAAAACAAGATACTTGAAGAGGAAAAAGTTGAGGGTATCTACAATGCATGTCAGGATCCACCTCCCACGTCGCCTCCTAAATAGATTAGTGTCTCCACTGCACCGTCACCAAGTCAATATGATTGGATCTCAACTATCTAGTCTGTCTATCAAAGATAGCAATTGACTCATCCTGAAAGGACAAATTTTGACCTAAAGAAACTGAGTTCCACTGAATCACATGATAATCATCATGCTGATATTGTGCAATTATAGAAACATAAAACACGGGGTGAACCGCTGAAAGACTCAGAGGTAAGGCAAACCTATAGGCTACCTTTCCATACTTCCCTAATATCTCAAAATGGCCTATGAATTTAGACTGAGCTTTCCTTTATTTCCAAACCTCATCACACCCTTGGTGGGTGACATCTTAAGAAAAACCTTTTCACCAATAGAAAAGGATACATCGCACACATTCCTATTTGCACAGCTCTTCTGCCAACTCTGTGTGGTCACAAGGCACTGCTAAATTAACTTTAATCTATCCGTGGAGTCTCTCAATCAATTAGTGCCCCAAGGTTGAACTCCAAATGAATTAAACCAATCAATGGGGGATCTACACCTCCTGTCATATGAGGCTTCAAATGATGACATTTGAATGTTGGAATGGTAACTATTGTTATAAGCAAACTCAATAGGTAGAGATTAGTCCCACTGACCACCAAAGTCCATGACACAAGCCTGAAGCATATCCTCAAGAACCTAAATTGTCCACTCAGACTGACCATTAGTCTGAGGATTAAAAACGGTACTCAACTTAAGCTTGGTACCCATCTGCTTCTACATTGAACTCTAGAAATGAGAGGTGAACTGTTCTCCCTTATTATACACAATTGAAATGGGCACTCCATGCAACTAAAATATCTCAGAGATGTAGATCGTAGCCACCTGCTCCGCATTATAGTTAGTCTTCACATGAATAAAATGAGTTGACTTGGTCAAATGATCCACAATGACCCACAAAATCAAATTTACCCAAAGTCAAAGCTAATCTAGTCACAAAGTCCATTGTAATGCGTCCAATTTCCACTCGGGGAAGGGCATCATTTGCATCAAACCACTCGATCTTTGATGCTCATACTTCACATGTTGACACTTCAAACACTTGGCCATGAAGTCCACATTGTCTTTCTTCATACCACACCACTAATGGTGTTACTTCGAAATGATGATACATCTTGGCCGATCCTAGGTAAATATAGTATATTTAGAACAATGAGCTTCCTCCCGTATAATGCGTACCTAATCACCAACTATAGGGATACAAATACGGCCACAAATCCTTAAAACTCCCTTGGAATCAAGGGATGTCAATTTATCTTCACCTCTTGACACATTGTCTCAAATTTTTCTCAACGTCATTCACAAACTAGGAGGCACGAATCTGATTCATCAAAGTAGACCTAGCCTCAACAAAGGTTAAAACACGGTGAGGGGTAGAAATATCAAGTTTAACTAACAGTCTAGAAAATAATTGAACCTCCAAGGGCAAAGGTCTCTCATCCACCTTATGTAAGGCTAAGCTACTCGTACTAGGTGTCTTCCGACTCAAAGCTTTCGCTACCACGTTGCGTTACCCAGACGATAAAGAAAAGTGATGTCATAGTCCTTCAACAACTCAAACCATCTACACTACCACATGATCAGATTTGGTTGAGAGGAAAGGTACTTAAAGCTACAATAATAGTAAAGATCTCACAATGCACCCGTAGAGGTAATGCCTCCATAACTTCAAAATGAAGACCATTTCAGCTCTATAATTTCAAAACAAAGACTAGTGTTGCTAACTCTAAATCATGAGTGGAGTAGTTCTTCTCATGAACCTTCAGTTATCGAGAAGCATAGGCTATGATTCTCCTCTTTTACATCAATACACCAGCTAGACCGATACCCGAAGCATCATAAAATACCACAAATGCCACACCCTCCTAGGGTTGTGCTAACATAGGTGCTGAAGTCAGTAACTTCTTGAGCTTTTGAAAGCTCGCCTCACATTCATCGATCCATACAAAAATCAAAATATTCTGAGTCAACTTAGTCAATAGAGTTGTAATGGAAGAGAAACTCTGAACAAACTAACAATAATAACTCGCTAACCCAATGAAACTCAAAATCTTGGTAGGGGAGGTAGGTCTCACTTGATAACGAACTGGAACAACCTCGTCCGGATCAACCATAATACCTTCTTTGGTTACCACATGACCCAAGAAAGTCACAAACTTAAGCCATAACATGCATTTGGGGAATTTTGCATACAACTTCTCCTCTCTCAATCTATGGAGCATGGTTATTATTTGATGAACATGATCAGCCTCATTCTTGGAATAAACCAAGATATCACAAAGAAATACAATCACAATGGAATGCAATTCAGTTCGAAATACTCGGTTCATCAACTTCATAAAAGCAGTCAGTGCGTAAGTCAACCCAAAGGACACGACTATAACTCATGATGCTCATGGCGAGTCATAAAGGCAGTCTTCGGGATATCAGAATCCCAAACTCTCAAGTGATGATAGCCCAACTTCAAGCCAATATTACAGAACACTAATGCACCTTAAAAATGATCAAACAAATCATCAATACGAGGATGTGGATAATTATTCTTTATTGTAACCTTATTCAACTAACTATAATCAATACCCATCCTCATACTGCTATCCTTTTTCTTTACAAATAAAATTGGTACTCCCCAAGGTGATACACTAGACCGAATACACACTTTCTGCAACAAGTCTTCCAGTTAAGCCTTTAATTTCTATAACTCAATCGGAGTCATCCGATAAGGAGAGATGGAAATGGGCTTAGTGCCCAGCTCCAAGTCAATCACAAATCAATATCACAACCAGGAGAAACACCTGATAAGTGTGTAGGAAACACATCCAGAAACTATCTCACCACCCTCGTGGTCAATAACAAAGATGGTTCTTTGGTAAGAACATGAACATGGGCCAAATAAGATAAAAAAAAACATTTTCTATCATACGTCGGGCATGAATGTAGGATATCACTCCCTTTTGACATGAACTCAGAGCACCCCTACACACCAATGAGGTAAATTGGAGTAAGCTAAGGTCACAGTCTTAGCATAGCAATCGAGGATCCATGATACACAAATAGCCAATCCATACCCAAAATCAAATCAAAGTCAAGAAAATCAAGCGAAATAGTGTCTTCCCGCGTCTCACTATCAAAAATTGTCACTACACTCCCCCGGTACACTAGATCCACCACTAAGGAATTGCCTACTGGGGTAGAGAAACTAGTAGACATAACAAGGGTCTCCCACCCCTGATAAATACCCACAAAAAAATCAGTAGACATATAAGAATAAGTTGACATGGGATCAAATAGTACTATGGTAGAATAATGAAAGACTGGAGCGCTACATGTAAACACAACATCTGAAGCCTCTGCCTTGGGTCTACTTGGTATAACATAAAGATGTCTGCGGTCATAAATAGTCTGAGAGCCACTACGAGCACCAACTCAAGCTCCCTGATTTCCACCCTTAGTTCCCTTGGCACTACCTCAAGCTCTCTATGAAGTACCTCATACAACGGTAATAGGTGTAGAACGAGTAGTCTGAGATTCTGCCTGGATAGTATAGAAAGCACATCTAGGGAAATGATAACACTCAAATGACCCTCCAAAACCAATTAAAAGAGTGAGCGATCGTTGTTAGTAAAGAAAACCCAACAAAGAGTCCGGGTCGAACAAGAAATATGGATTTAAATCAGCTCATTTGTAACAGTACGAACAGTTGGGTGGATGGAACTACCAACTTAATAGAAAATTTTGGTTATCAATTATCAAAATTAAGCTAGAAATTAAATGAAATCAAGAGTTAATAAGCAATCTAGGGGTGTAGGAATTGGAAGTCAATCTCACATAGGGGTAATTGTGCTCCTCTATAGTGATGAACATTGATGAATAGGCTAAGTCATCTTCTTTGACGCTAATCATCTTTCGATCTCAAAACATCTATGCATATAATCTCCTTTCTGTTTCATCTATATGTAGTCCAAAACAACCCAATACCTTAATATATCCTCTCTAAAATAAGTCATATAGATCTGAACCATAACCTCTCTTTAGGTAAGTCATAGATGTCAAACCTAAATTTCTAGTATTCAACTAATTACCCACTCCTATTAATCTCTTTCGAGCATCAACCAGAGATCAAAAGTAGAAATCAAGTTTGTAACTTTAAACCATTAGTTAACCCCATGTTAATTAGACCAAATAAATGCATGAACAACACAAAAACCAAGCACAACACAATACCCACTACATTAAATCAACATCCAAGCCCATTAGAGCAACCCTAGATTTGGGGGTTTTAGCCAACCATCAGAAAAGGTAAACAAATTATACCTTTCATCAAATCAGTACTTGGTGACATGAAATCAAGAAATAAAGAGCGAATCCACTTTGGAATCAACTTTAAATTGTCAAATTCAAGTCCAAAGTTCTAAAATCCAAAAAGCTAGAGAAGTGTTCTTCGAAAGTAAAAATATTCTCTATCAATTTCTCAATCTATTTTCCAAACTCTTTTACAATTCTATTATTTGGGCTATTTATAGTTTCCGAAGATTTGGCCCAAAAATCAATTACTGAATAATTCGGCGACATTAGTTGGGCTCGTCGAAGTGGCTTGGCAAATCGCTCATCACTCCTCAACTTGCCTTGTGATACTCTAGGCTTCAGGTGTTTTAACTTCAGTTGGCGAACTCGATTGACTCAACTTTCACATTTGCTGAATTGATGAATACCACCTTAGTCTGCCGTTCGAGCTTTAAATCTTTGCCTTGGACAGTGTAACTTTGGGAGATGACTCTCCATTCCGCCGTTCTAACTAGGCGCATCACCTTTTCTTTTGAAGTTTACTAACCTTCCTTGGTAGCAAAAAATTCCTTACACTGTCAGATTGAGCGAGGTCATGCTTAGTAGGCGATTCACCCTTCATGCTAGGTGATCAACAATGTTCACTTTGCACGTCTTTTTGCATTTTTGGCCCTTCATTTAAACATCAATCCTTGCTTTATCCAATTGCCATCATAACTACAAATCATCCATATTATATTAGAAAAGGACAAAATTAGGCATTTGGAACACTAAATATTAAGCTAAATTTGACCTTAAATGAGTGAAAATCTACCACTCATCAACACCCCAACTTAAACTTTTGGTTGCCCTTAAGTAAATCAAGAACATAACAAGCTCAATAAGGGTGTCTAGAACAATACTTAATAAAAGCTAGCATACAAGTTCCATAATAAGATTATTCTCAATAGTATGTTACCCTAAATCATGATAAAAAAGTTTCAAATGGTGACTAGCTAGTCTCAACACAAGCTTAAGCTCATTTTAGGTACTTGTCTAATGCAAGAACATGTTTCAAAAAATGCATTCAAGCGCCCTCACATCAAGAACAATTCCATGCTCTCACAAAGAAATTTCAACAAAGGTATAAGGAATCAATGTAACTCTCACTCTCTAAAAGGAGAAATACATGCAAGTTTTGTCCCTTAGGTATGCCCGTATTTTTCAATCATCACACAAACTAGTTCATGCAAGATCTCAAGGGTCTTTTAGGCTTGAAATGGGGCAGGGGGTTAAGGCATGGTCAATTTGGATTAGTGACTTTACCTTTTCAAAGCATTGTTGCAATCATTATCAGCTCTTCTCAAGTTATCTTTCTTGTTTTCCAATTGAGAACTCAACCCTTAACTTGTAACTCATTTTATTTGGAATTCCTTTTTTTTTTGTAACACTTTCAAGGTTGAGCCTTATTTTATCTTTCTTTGCCCTTTATTTGGCTTTCATTCATCCTTTGTTTCCACACCTCCCAACTTAGGATTTTGTCCTAAGTTAGGTATTCAAACATCACAATGCTTCAAAAAAGATTTTAGGTGAGAACGTAGGGACAATTTGGTTAAAGAGGCTTTCTTTTGGTTGACAACAAATGGATTAGGCACAAATGGTGCAAAAGAGGTTTCACACCTTCACAAAGTAGTCACAAACGGTTTATGAACAATTTGATTGCTTCATTGAAATTTTCCAAAGATCATGTCTCATATTCACCAAGATTCACACAATTGGACTAACAAGGAAAATTCTAGGACTCTGCATGCATGCTTTCAAGTAAAAACTCACCACACATGGCACTTCGAAATACACTCATTTAGGATATCTCAAAAAGATAAAAAGTGTATATGTGATGTTCATTGCAAGGCTCACATTGAAACACAACTAGTCAACAAAAGATTCAAAGAGATCATTCAAAAGTATAACCACATCAATTTCATTCTCGCAACACAAAAAGTATGCATCACACTCATCATGAGTACTATTTAAGACATTGCTATTGAGCGAAATTGATTCTCAAATTATATCAACAAAAACCTCAAGCGCTTTACGATTTGAAAATTTATAGGGGGTTGTATTCATCAAGAGAGAACAAAAATTGAAGTAAAGAGACACAATTTTCCAAAAAAAAGCACTCTAATATAAATAAACATTAACTACAAAAGTTTAAAATAACAAAATACAAACAAAAGGGGAATATTGGTACGAAGGCCCTCACCCCACCAAAAATGAAAATTAGTGTCTACAACGCTAAATAAATGAAATATTGGGAGACTGAGATATAAGACACCCCTAAAAGGCTACACATGTGGAGCACTCTCATCTGGAGTCTCTGGTGGAGAAACCTCAGTGGGGAATCGATGCCCGACAACAGGATCACGAGAGGCGGAAAAGAAAGCTCAGCTTGGGGATCAGTGCACGTCTCAGCAATGGGAAGTATGGTGGAGTCTGGAGTTAATCCACTAGACCTGACCTCTATAGTCTTTCTAAGGGAACTTTTCAAGGTAACCTTAAAGATGGCCTCCTCAGTCTCTTGCATCTCTGTCAAGGTCTCAACAATCCCTTTCTCGTCCTCTCTCAACCCCTCCTCATCCAACTCCTCATCCTTAGCATGCACATATAAAGCAACCCAGGCACAAAATAAGAAGGTGCAACACCAGGCATCTCGTGTGTAGGGGCAACAAGATCTGAAAGGGGAACATCGTCCCAAAGTGTCAAGATGTTCATGGACTGAATCTAGGATACCTCAGCCCTCAACGTGGATACCTTAGCTTTAAGGGTATCCAAAGCACTAGATATACCCACGACCTTTTTCAACACTGCTATCCTCGTAGTCAAATCATCTAATCTTAGAGTGTGGCCCTCAATAGTCTTCTCACACTTGAACACCTGCTATGTTAGATGACTCAAGATATTCTGGATAGCCTGGTCAATGAGTTGGGGCAAGTCTTTCTCAACCCAGAAAGCTCTAACATCCATTGACTGGGAAAGACTACCCATTTGGTATATAAGTGCATGGGCAATAGGAGAATTGGGATGCCCCACACTAGCAACAATCACAGAAGTAGAAGGTGAAGATGTAGTAGTGGAATCATAAAAGCCATCAATAGATGAAGGAATAGGAATACTTGCCTACTCTACAGAAGGAGCATGTGTGTTGGTCATTGGTGTCAATGTGGCAGGTTCGACCACTAGAGTGGCGTCTAGTGGTGGGAGCTTCCTCTGAGCCCCATCATCTATCAAACACTCTACCTCAATTCTCCAAATATCATTAGATGAGGATGGTGTGACTCTCACATCTGTAGCAGGCCTAAAGAGAGATCCTTCCCTCTCACATAATTGTGTGATCTAAACTGGAAATAAGAGCAATGTCTGCTCCTGCCTCACCCTCATCATCATCTCTACAACAATAATGGCACCGACATGTTGTGTTCTCAATATATGATGGTGACCACTAACAAAGCCTTCGGTGCCTGAGTATAGAATCATTTTGGGACGACATCACATTGTTACTAATAAACCCAAACCATGACCTCACCGCTATTCTCATGTCCTTATTTTCAATCTTGGCAC
>JAJOOS010033365.1:0-15333 GCA_029582725.1 Solanum chiquidenum | reverse complement strand
AATAAATGCTAATAATAAAGAAAGAGAGTAATTTTTTATAAAAACTTTTTAACAGAATTGAAGAAAAAAATTCAAAATTCTGAGAAAATAGAGAAATAATAATACTGGCCAATGAGCTATGCCACATCAACGGACTTATTATCCAGCTTTATATATATATATATATATATAGATTTAATATTCATTGAATATTTCATCACTATTTTGGTGTTCACGTGAAAAATTATGTAATACGACACAAACAACTACTATATAGGGTGTTTTTGTAAATGATAAAAGTTTGGGATAAAATTTTAATTTTCAAAAGATCCCAAATAATGAGATTTGGCCCAAATACTAGAAAAAACTAGTATTTGGGAATTTGGGATATTTGCCCAAAATATTTGCCAAATAATGGCAAATTGTATGGACAAACACTATTTGCCAAATTTTTCCCAAATATTATTTGGGAAATCTATGGCCAAACGGGCCCTTAAATTAAAGACCAACAAATACAGGGATAAAAGTGTAAATGACTCCAAAATTGGCCATCTTTGCACTTCTCCCGCTAAACAGAATCGGGCACAAAATCCGACCCGACCCGATAATAGTCAATACTCTCTCTCATTCTCCATTTCTTCTTTCTGGTAACTTCGAAGAACAAATTCTCACTGTACTTCCCTTAACGCCATTGAAGTTCCAGCAAATTCTTTTGTAGATCAACATTTTTTATATTCGTCTCCGTTATGCTAAGGTGAGAATAATTCAATCGTGTTTATGAATTAGTGCGTTTTTGATGGTGTGATTGGTTGAAAAACCCCGTGTTTAGATATTTTTGGAATTCATTATTTTGTATTTGTTTGTTTTGCTAATGACTTGTTTAAAGCTTTACAGTTTGAGTTTAAGTTTCAATTTCATGAATATGCTATAGAGGCAAAACCAGAATTTGAAGTTTATGTGTTCGGGTTTTATTCCTTTAGAGTTACTGGGTTTTAAATTAGTAATTTCTTAATACAAATATAAGGTTTGGACTAAAATTTGGACTGATGAGCTAGCTCCGTTCCTGATTACAAGTTATGAGTAATTGAATTTTGCTATGTTGTTTACTACTTAAGAATGCGTATTCAATATTGATTGATAATGTATTTGACTAAGATTATTTTATCGATAGATGAGCTGGAGAAAGAGTTTTCGTTGTTTAGCTAGACAATACAAGTGCAGATCATCAGAAAGTTTGGGGACAAATGAGCATTGGAATGGGATTTTTGTTGTTAAAAACAGTTCTTCTGTCCAATCACAGTTACAAAGAAGATACCTATCGTCTTTGCTTAATCAAACTGGAAATCTTTCTAGAGAATTGACCTTTGAAGGAAATATGCTAGGGAGGGCTAAGCTGTCTGGATTTGTTACTGGCATTGCCCAAGGGGCAGGAGCAGGTGGAGTTGTTGTATCTCGACAATATGGGAAGAGGTCGGGAGATGGTCCTGATTTGAACAGGGATTTTTTTGTGCAGCTTTGGCTTGCTGACAAAAGGAAACAAAGATTTGGAAGAAAACAAAAAAGAAAATTGAGAAATATTGTAGACCAGAGAGGAACAACAAGTTTTGACACATTTTTCCAAGTTCCGTTTGGAAAAATGTTCTCAGGTGCCTCCATTAAAGAAGAGACATCTCACAAGAAAGTCAAGCGAGTTCTCAAGCAACCACCTATAAGCCAATCTGTGACAGGTATTTTGGAGCCGACATCAATTGAGGAGGTAGAGTTGTCAAACCCTTCTAGCATTCATAACAAAAGAAATGTAGAATTTTATGTTCAGCATATATGCCCCCAAACATGAAACTGAATTCCCAAGTTATAACTTTAATTGGTCTCCTATCTGCAAAATGGCCAATCGCTTCTGTCTTTGTTACTTCTTTTAATTTGAATAGGTGTGCTCAGGATCTGACTAGGTTGTTTACTTCCTAATTGATGGCTCTAATGATAATGTGTCTAATATTGCTCATGCATTATAAAAAGCGTTTGCACTGCAACTGGTTTTGCATTTACTTTACGGGAGATCTTTGGCTCTACTCAGTGCTCTAGTCACCTTGCTCCCTTAAGAGAGACAGAATCTCTAAATCCTCAAATTTGCAGCTCATTGATTATAGCTTTAAAATGTTTTTTTCATTCTTAAGGAAATCTGTTCGCTTTATCAAAGGGTTCTGAATTACTGATCTTCTTAAAGTCAGTTTGGCTATTGCTTAAATTCTTCATCTCAAATACTGGCATCCCTGGCTGTTAAGGGGAGCTCTAGAGGCTTTGCTGAGCCAAAGTCACACTTCCACCAACTACCCTGGGCATATTTTAAGTTGCTTTGTCTAGGGTACGATACAGAGTCACTCTATATTTTCCTTTATAGATGTGGCTGGAACATCTCTTTTGTAGTTTATGAACTCTTTCTTTTAGGCTGAAAATTTCATTGTAATTTGTTACTTTTCCTGCTTAAACATGTACATATACATTGCTATTGTTGTCAATCAGAAAATGTATAATTGTTGCCTTCGTTTCTGTTTAGAGTTGGAATGTATAAAAAGCACCGAAATTCCAACATCTTTCTTCTTTCAGGCAATGGTTGCACCTCTTCTTGCAAGATCTAACTTGCTGATAACAAGAGATATAGAGTGGGCTAATCTTATGCTAGGTTTTGAGCAAGTAAGTTTGTGGCTTTACTAATTTATTCTTATGAACATTATTATTGGTAGTGCAATTATTATTTGTATCTATTTTCTTGGTCAAAGTGTTCTAGATTACTTATCTTTTAAAGTCATTTGGTTGCTGCTCAAGTTCTTCATCTCAAATACTGTCATATGTGGCTGTTGAATGAGCACTAGAGGCTTTGTGGAACTGAAGTCACACTTCCATCAACTACCCCGGGCATATGCAGTGATCAATTAGAAAAAACCGAAGAACCAAAATTAGAAAAAATCAAACCGAACCGAATTTGAAAGGAAAAACGGCTTGGTATTTGGTACACCCTTATGAATAACCAAAAACCGAAGTTCGAAAGAACCGAACACCCACCTCTACGGCTTACATTCGTTCATATGGAATTGGAGCTTAAGTTTAGTGAACTCCCTTATGCAGAAGTCTGATGCAATCATGTTCTCTATATTCTCTATATTTTTGGTCCAACTGTATATTTTTATCTTGTGTATTCTCTCACTCTGGGTTTCTCTCTCAACTCAAACCATCAGAGCAGTATTTTTTCTTCAAGCCCATTTCTCTTCCTACTAAACCTACTCTGTTCTCTCGGGGCTCATTATTTTTGTTGAGTTCCTCTGAACTCCTCAACAATCTACGCTATTGAGTACCCAAAACACTTGAAGAGAGAAAGAGAACCAAAATATTTACTTCAGCTGTGAACCCTAAAATTTAATTATACTCCCTCTATCCCAATTTATGTGGCATAGCTTATAGTCTATCCCAAAAAAGAATGTCATCTTTCCATATTTTGAATCAATTTAAGTTTAAAATCCCTGTTTTAGCCCCCAAGGCCTAGCTCGAGTGGCAAAAGGTGGAGGATTTGTGGCTTAGGTCGCAGGTTCAAGCCCCACACCATGCAAAGCGAAGCCCGGTATTTAAGTGGAGAAGGGTAGAGGGGCGGGCCCATTATCCACCGAGTTTAGAAGGCTGTGATTGGTCCAAAGGGCGGGTCACATACGGATTTCTCGGTTATCAAAAAAAATAAAATCCATGTTTTACTTTTAATGAGATGATTTATAGTCAAACAAATGTCTAAGACTTGTTTTAGACCATAAGTTTCAAAAGTCTATCTTTTGTTTCTTAAACTTCATGGACGGTCGAACAGTGCCACACAAATTGGGACAGAACTCTTCTAGAGTTTTATTGTGGTGTTGAGATATTGGGGTTGGATGTCTCTAAACATGTTCTTTTTAATCTACTTTTTCTTTTTCTTTGATATACTTTGACTACAGAGTTTTGTGATTGATTTTCTGTATAATTTACAGGAAAACAGATATGCAGTCATGGATGTCTGCTTCCCACAATCGGTAAGTAACCTCTAATGCCTTCTAGTTCTCTCACTGCAGTTTACTGCTTGCATAGACAATTTGATCTAATAAAATTCCCCTCATTGATAAATTACTTCTTACTTGTATATTGTCTTTCTAGCCTGTAGGTTTCATTCGTGAACAAAGTAATCTCCTTGCAAGACAGGTACTTCTGGTTCTTCGTTTTGCTATCTACTTTTGATTTGTTTGTCATGTTTAACCCTTTGCTCAAAAAGTAGCTTGCATTTCTATTATTGTTTGGGTTCTCGATGAGGCTGTGAAAGAATGTTTTTAGCTTAATGATCCGGCAGTACTGTAGCGTAATTCAGAGGAGAGGCTAATTATGTATTCTTATGAACATATATCATGCACGTGGTTTTCATAGAACTTTACATCACTGACATGGTCAATCATCATCTTTATTGTAATTTTCTAGTTGATTAATATGCATGCAATGCATCCTTAATCAACTATGCACTTTTTGAACATCACATACCATATCTCGATGTTGGTTATATGAGATTGAGAAGTCTAAGCTGGATTGGATTGGCTAAGTAGAAGTTTATTGGGAGTAAAACTGCAAGGTGACTCGTGACTGCGTGAATTTGGAGGACAAAGAGTTGGTGTCATCAATTCAATTTCCCCTCAATGGTCAAAGATTGTAGAGGCCGAGTGCTTGTTTTTAGATGATTGGCATGGTTCAGTGATTTAACTGTAATTTATGTCTGGCTGGATGCATCTGTAGCTTTATGAACCTATTGCAGCTATCCCTTGGTAACAGGAGAAGAGCATGCATTAAGTGTTGGTCGTTTTGAGAAGTATAACAAGCAAATAGTCTACATAGAAATTTATGGAGTTGGCATCAGTAAACTGGAGAGTGAGGGCTGCAACACTGGAGTAGTGATGGGGATTCTTCCTGTAGAAATCATGTCTGGGTATATGAAAATGCAAGTTGCATCTTGTTGAAGATGAAAACTCGATACTAGAAAGTGGCAGCATATTTATAAGTTATACGGAGATCAACAAAAACATGTTCTCGTTTATGTAGTTGGTCTTCTTTCACGCTGCTAGAGTGGTTGACTGATCCACAGGTGCATATCCACCCTCTTTTGTTGGGAGGTGTTACCAATGTCATTGTCTTAAATGTTGTAGAGAATATGATTAACGCTGGAGTAAGTGCTGAAGGCTGCAAAATGGGAGGTGACAGAAACTCTGCATGGGAGAGTGGACTAATAGGAGTTTTGAATACAAAAAATTGTTATTGAATGGTGGTGACATATTAGGATAGATATGATATGAGGGTTCCTTTACACTGTTGGTATTTCTCATGTTGTTGGCTAGTATAACGCACTCCCCCATATATAATCATGGAGAAAGGTATCTTCACCAAATTAAAATATCCGTTGTGTGGAGAAGGAATATGATCATTAGCTAAAACATCCAATAAGAGCCACAATATGATATTTTTCCATTTCATTTTCTTCACTCTTGTTTGAATATTCTCAGAGAATTCTTGAAGGCAAAAACATAAACATACCTGGCCTTAAACTAGTTGCATTTATCTTTTAGCTTTCTGGTGCAACCTTACCAGTGTACATGATGTATATTGTAGATGCAATGATTGATCTGATAAGGAGAATTAGTGCCCGTTTGGATTGACTTATTTTAGGTGCTTTTAAGCCAAAATAGTTTTTAAGCAGTTTTGAAGTGTTTGGGTAAAGTTAAAAAGTGCTTATAAGCACTTATTTTAAAGCCAAAATAACAAAAATAAGCCAAAAGCCATAAGTTAGAAATCCTAACTTATGACTTTTGGCTTATAAGTCATAAGCCAAAAGCCAATCCAAACAGGCCCTTACACTCTCTGTAATTATCTTTTGTAGCACAGGCTCAGTGCAGGTTGCATTTGTAAAAAGTGTCTTATTACTTATCCAAAAAAAAAGAAAAAAGAAAAAAGAAAGCATCGTAGATGAAAAAAAGCTTCAGAGAACCTTGCATTTGTGTCAGGTTTCACAAGTGAAGCTGCATCTTGTTGCATTAATTGTCTGCTAACTAATACCATACACTGACAGCAAGCTGATGCGTTTTTTCTTTTATTAGAGTGCACCAGGACTTTTATAATTTTATTATCTTTTCAACTAAATGTGTTGTTCTTTTTTGTAGTTTCTTCGTACAAGGCGCCCATTTGTGGCTTACGTAACTGACGGTCTTGGCAATGAGCTCTTTAGGGTAAGAATTTAAAATAGCGTTTTGTATTGTTCATTGAGGTATTCAATTAGCTCTAATTTCAGAATATATGTATACCCAGAATTTATAATTATCTATCTGTACTGGTCAAATAAGGTTCGGAGGCCCTTTTGGTGGATCAACAGCTCAATTTATGCAGAGATAAATGGAGAGGTATGCATTTATGCAAGCCATTCCTGTGAATTGTCAATTTTTAGGTCATATGTTCCAGAAGTTTTAAGCTCTCATTGTAAATGTTTCCAGGAGGTTGGTGTTGTCCACAGAAGATGGCATCTCTGGAGGAGAATTTATGATCTGTACTTGGGGTAATCTTCTTTTTGCAATATTTCCATGTATTCATGTCAGTCACAAATAATCTCTTTATCCCTCAAATCTCTTGTTTCGAGGGGTTGTATGGTTTGAAGATCCAATTAGGTGGAGTCAGTAACATGGATTTACTCAAGGAATTGTGGATTGGCTGAATAACTTTCATGGTTCATTGAATTAGAGCAGATTTAAGTTGGATTAAGTTTTTTAACATTTAAACTGAAGTTAATTGGGTTCCTATAGGTTAACATATTTTGAACTCACTATCTATAGTGTGAAAGAGGCAAAGTTAAGTTTAGCGTGTATGGGTGGCTTGATAATATCAAGTTCTTGAAATTTTGTCACACCTCCTGGATTTTCTATAAAATGGAGAGATGGTCGACAATAAACTGGGAATGTCACTTTGCAACTTGTTTTCCCTACTTCCATTAAGGAAGTCAATTTCCTCATTTTTAAGGAGTTTGTTTTTCTAAGAATATGTTCTCTAAACATTTTGACCAACCACACATAGGAAAATTGGAAAACATTTACCAAACACACCTTGGTGTAAAAGTGAGCCACAAACGTAATGATTTGTGGTCGCTATAGCATCTAAATATTTCAAAGTTTAGTATCTAAACGACTTGCTGGAAACACTTCTGACTCTTGAATGCACCCACTTTGATCCATTGTATCAGATAAATAATGTTGTTCAATGAACTTTAGCTTATTTTATGACTTAGAACATGTTTATCACATGTTGTAGGAATAAGCAGTTTGCTGTTGTTGAAAATCCTGGCTTTTGGAATTGGACATTTACTTTGAAGGACATCGATGGGAAGGTGCTGGCTCAGATAGATCGTGATTGGAGAGGTTTTGGTTTTGAGGTGATTTTCCTTCTTCCTTTTTTTTCCCTCTGGTTGAGTCTGCTAATTATCTCAGGATACATGAAGCAGAATGGTTCACAGTAACAGCAAAAATGCTTTATTACTTTGTCATGAAGTTGATTGTGTCTACTTTCTAAGATAAATTATATTTGTCTTCTTTGGTCGGAGATACTTTACGGTCAAAATTCTGCATTTCTTGCTGTTTCTTATGTCTCATTTCTCTCACATTGTGGCATGCCAATTATAAATATTATGTGTCTCTTCTGCTGCATTATCATATTTCAGTTCATCACTTTCAGTGGATTACTGACAAAATATTTTTAAAAATGGGCGTCTATAGATTTGAAATGATATGTAAGCTCATGGTGGCCCGGAACACATTTCTATGATATTCTTTTTTGGCTCTGTTGAAATAATTCCTCAGTTTTCAGCATTTTTATCGCAAAGAACTAATGTTGTGTTGTTTGTGTGACAGATATTCACTGATGCTGGCCAGTATGTGATTCGGTTTGGGAATGCTGATTCTAGTATTTGTCCTGTTACAGGGGTAAAGCAACTCTACTGAATCTAAAGCCTTCACTTATTTTTTCCAATCAGTCATAAGTGGGAGCACCTGTACTAGCATCTTAAACCTTCACTTTTTTTTTCCAATTATTCATAAGCGATCACTCACCTCCTGACCCAACCAAAAAGCAAAAAACTCCCCTATTTTGGTGATGTGATGGTGAGACTGGTGTGGGAAGACTCAAACTTGTTTATTGAACTTATCTTGAATAGTTTATTGGTTGTTACATGCGAAAGTGTGTTGAGAAAATCCTTGAGATGAGCTAGAAATGCAAGATGGCATGTATTGCGACCAGTGGCGGATGATTAACAATTGTTTTTGTTTCTTTTTCAATGTAGATTGAAGAGTTGGATGTAGCACGCCCATTAAGCCTATCAGAAAGAGCAGTAGCTGTTGCACTTGCTATATCTCTTGATAATGATTATTTCTCAAGACATGGAGGCTGGTGAGTAATTTGGTACTCGATGAATCCTGCATGTGCATAACAAAATTAACTGTTTTACCATTGAGGAAAGCTGCACATATGCTGGCACGTGTATTTTTTTTTTTGAGATCTGACAGCTAACGTGAAGTTAAATTTGATTTATCCTCAGGGGAATACCGTTATTTTTAGTCGGTGAATGAGATTAAATGTATACTTCACCAGAAGATGTATAGACCAACAATGTGGGAGTAATCAAGACCCTGTTTTCTCAAGATCTCTACAGTATTCTTCATTATGTTTTAGATCATCCTACTGCAAAAAAGTTTCTGCTCGATCAGGTATTCACTGGTTCCGCTTTCAAGAATTTGTCGATGTAGTTTGTTGGTCTTCTAGACTTCGCTACATAGCTTATGATGATGGTGTTAGGAATTAGGATACGTTTTCACACTGGAGTAAGCTCCCACCCTTAAGTGTTTTGATGGGCACGATATGTGATATCGAGACATTTTAGCTAAAAGCTTTGACTTGCTGTTTACACCCTTGAACTTTATTGCTTTCTCTACTGAGAATTGACACGAAATGTTATGCTATGTCAGTATCGGTTTGACATGTATACTGGCTGAAATTTTTTAGCCCTCCCTGAACAAGTTGGATATGACACATTTAAAGGTATCTCGTGTAGCAGCATGTTGCACTTCTTATGAGTTGAACTTTGTTGCCTTTTCCTCCTGTGACATTTTAGTTTGTGAATTAATGCCCCAATCCGTGAAAAAATCGTAGTTCGATTCACTCCCCATTCTCTCTCAAATAAACAAAGCTCGCCCTGGGACGGGACTTCCCCTGTTTTTCTATTCCCCATTCCCAGCATGCAGAGGATCCGTTGAGAGTTTGTCTCAGTGGAGAACTATATGATCTTTTCTGTTATTGTATCCATATTTTACATTCCATTGTTTCGTATGTATGAATCGATATTGTTCTATTTCAATGAAATAGTGCCAAATAAAGTGAAACAATCATTTTTATTATGTCATATAGACAGGGGTTATGTGTGTCACATCGTCGTGTCTCGATCCAACTAGCAAAGTCGCAATCTGTAGCGGAATCAGAATATGAAAAAACAAAAGGAATTTAACATCTAATATAAATATATATTTTTAAAAATAATTTTAATTTTATATATTTAGCGCAATTTTTGAATTAAGATGATTGCACCATGAACAATTTGAACTTTGAAGAATATATCGATTTCGAAAAGTAAGATTCAAAGTAGAGTGTAATGTAATCTTTTAATTAAAAATATATCAAATACTAAGATATCTTTTAATTCTGTGATTTTAAATATGTTATATGAAAAATTGATATTAAAGAGTTGCTAAAACAGAAACCCTACATTATTTAAAAATAAATTAATAAAAAAGTAAGAAACAGATTGAAACAAAGAGTATAATATGGAAAAAACAAAATGTGGAAAAAATGAAATAACTATGGAACAACACCAAAATGATTACGTATAATTGGACTCTTTGTCCACACGAGTCATAACTAAATATTTAACACTACAATACAATGAAATTTAAGTAATAGTAACTAATAAGAATACAATATTTAAACTTATAAGACAATACAATATCATAGGCAACAACAAGATAGTAAGATCTCTTGTGCTCTTATAATTTAAATAAAATAAAACAATCTTTTCAAATCTCTTCGGTATAAAATAATAAATTTTATATCAAAGTATGAAGGATGGATATTGCCCATCTAATCTTTAACTTGGCGTGAAAGATAATATCAAATATTTCTGGGATTAAATTATAGTGTCACTTAATTTGTTGTTTGATTGGCAAGTCTGAGATAACTTATCCAGGATTAATAATTAGGACCGGGATAAGTTATTCCTCCCCTTGGGTTATCCTGGGATAAAATAAGTAAGTTACAAAAATGTCTCTTTAAACCCTTTTTATATATCACTTTTTAAATACATGAAGGGCATTTTTGTAAAGAAATAAATTATTCTTAAAATTTATTATTTTGAATACAACAACCCAAACACTTAATAAAAAATAATCTTATCATAACTAATTCCATCATAATTTATCTCATCATAACTTAAATTCAAACCAAACTTTAATTATTTGTTCGTGACATTCTTATAGCAATCCTGCATTTAAGTGCAGTAGGTAGTCAATGTACTAGTGTTATTCATTTTTACAAATTTTTGTAACAGTTTTACTTGGTTCTTTTGTCAAGAATGTTAGTTGACAAAAAAAAAGTTAATTATCAGATTGCCTCTTTTCAAGGAAAAATCTCTATTTACCTATCAAAATTAAATTATCACATTTTGTTTGAGTTTTATATTTCAACTTTATCTCTTTCATGGTATTGAAACGACGCTGAGTTGATTTACACATGTCTGTTGTCGAATAGAAACAAATATGTAACCAACTTATTATTGAGGTATGTTTTAATATAAAGAAAGTGATAGTATAGATAGATAAAAAGAACAATGAATAGTTACGGAAAAAACTCGTAAACCTCACACACCTTGATGTTGGAGTTGGCCTATACACGTGTGGTATTGATTAGAAGTAAATATTTGATCAACTCATTATCAAGGTGTGTATTAATACAAAGAAAGTGATGGGTTAGATATATAAAATTCGCGAAACAAAAAATCGATATTTTAAATATGTTTTTGACGTGAACTTTATATACTATTATACAGTAAAATCTCACTAAATTAATATAGGTGGGACCATGAAATATTATTATTGTAGAGGTATTATTTAATCGATAAATTAATATTTATTAATTTAAAGAGTATTTTGAGATTCAATGAAGATTAATTTTGATTACATCAAAATCATTGCATCTTACTAATTTATGTATCATATTTATTAAATTTACATAAAAATAAATTTATGATGCAGTTCGAAAAACACATATCATATTTAGAACAATGTTACATGTTCATAGGTTCATAACTTAGAAGAAATTGTGGATATTATCGCAAAAATAATGTTGATGGAGAAATTGAATTTGATACGGTATCTTTGGAACCAATTACGCATAAGGAAACACTTATCGCATTTAAAACTCTAGTCAAAATGTTATGGTGCAGTTCGAAAAGACAACACCAGAACTTTTAGATGCAATAAGAAAAGTTAGAGATGAGTTTCAACTAGATTTAAAGTTTTACAAAAAAATAAAATAAAACAAAACAGAATAAAATCATATTTCACTAAATTTTCTTAAATATATTTGTCTTTTAAAAGAATTAATATTAATTTATAATATTAACGGGACCATATATGTATACAAAGCTCTTCTGAAAATATATTATCTTATTATCTTATCGAAATTGATATTTTCTCCATTACCCCGAATTGGGATCTAAAGAAAATATTATCTTAAAGAGATTATTAATTTACCTAGTATTAATTTAATGAGGTTTTAATGGTAAGAAGGTCTTTTAAAGTTTTTGGATTAGTGGATAAGTTTAAAGTCAGTTACAACTTGAAAAATGCATGATTTAATGTTAAAGCTTAACTTTCTAAGACATTAAATGATACCACCACCAAGAATTGCGGTGGGATCGAATTAATTGGATTTTAAAGTGGGTATTAATAAATATTTAGAAATCAAAAAGAAATATTGAACAATATTTATCACAAAAAAGTAATTTACACAATCGTGTCGATTAAAAAATAACTAGAAATAATTATTTATTTTGAGATAAACCTATTAGATAAGTTAATGAGTGCAATCCTATTCCGAACTAGTATTAATACACACCTTTATAATGAGTTGATCATATATATATATTGTCTTATTGAATTCTTCGTGTCTTTACTTCTTTATATTTTAAATTATTTTAACGAGAATATTGACTCTATCATTGATTAAAAATAGACTTGCAATATGCCTATAAATGTTATTACCTAGTTTATTTAAGCCGAAGATCTATCTGATAAATCATAACCTTCATAAGAAAGAAATACAATTACGTATACATTATCAGAGTTTAATTACACCAACCAAAGGAAATTAGAGTTCAATTTTTATATATTGATAATGTAAGCAACTTTTGCCACTAGCAATTTAATAGCTTTTTTATTAAATATGATGAATTGATAAATCAGGAAAAGAAATAAATGTGTGACTATATATATGCTCTGATTGTATAAATTAATATTCTATTTTTAGAAACTTTAAATGTATCACCTAAAAGTGACCAACCACCAGCAAAATATGTACTACAATTTTACATTATCATAATCACCATAGTATATATTCGTTTTTATTTTACATTTTTTTAGGAAAATATTAATTAAGTATTTATTTTATTAAATTATCTTTATTAATGATAATTTAACAAATTTAAATCGATCGGCCTCCACTTTGTCTTGATTTTTGAATTTTCTGGAATTTATTATAATGCCGATAAAAGGACGTGACACATTTTTGAATCGATAATTATTTAACTTTTTTGTTAATCTAATTTCCTCCGTCTCTCAAAATTAACGAAATAGATAAAAATATTCACATGCTATCTATTATCCATCGATTAATAATACTTCAATTAGTTTGGAATGGTTACTTAATAATGAAAAGGATAAACTTAGATTAATATTTTTTTAATTTGCTAAAGCTGACTAGTAAAAGAAAATAATATATATTTTTATCCTTTTATCCCATCTTTATCCATTGCTTCAGATAAAAATATAATAAAATATACACGCAAGCTGACTCAGACATTATTATCTTACAAATCAAAAAAAAGTGATACCGACCACAAAACAAAAACATAATTACATCACCACTCTCATCATCAATCCAGTTCCTTAATTATTAAAAAAAAAATCTCTTTTTATCCTATTTTTGTAAAAGTAGAAAACAAATCCAAACCAATAAATAAATTTCTATATAAATTCATTTTTGGTTCCAATCCCCCCACATCATTTCCAAGAATTCAAGAGAAAATTAAAGGAAGCAAAAAAAAGATAAAAAGAGAGAAAAAAAATGGAGCCATCAACAAAATCAATTCCAATGAAAGAGATTTTAGATGCACCACTTCATGTTATTGGTTTTGAAATTTCAGAGATCTCCCCTCAGAAAATCTTCGGTTACTTTCTGGTGGCCAAAAAATGTTGCAACCCTTTTGAGGTGTTGAATGGCGGAGTCTCAGCTCTAGTAGCTGAGTCTCTGGCTAGCATGGGCGCCCACGTGGCGTCCGGATTTGAAAGGGTGGCTGGAGTCCAACTCAGCATCCATCACCTCAAAAGTGCAAATCTTGGTGAAATTGTATATGCTGAGGCTAAACCTCTCAATGTTGGAAAATCAATTCATGTTTGGGAAGTGAATTTGTGGAAAAAAAATTCTTTAAATTTAGGGGAAAGAATTTTGATTTCTTCATCAAGAGTTACTATCAAGACAAACATGGCTATACCAAAAAATGTCAAAGATGCTGCTGTGAATATCAAGAAGTATGCCAAGTTATAATTAGGTCTGGATATCGGGTCGAGTTAAATCGAGCTTGTTATAAAATTTATGTTGATCTGATCGAGTGGAATCAAATTCAATTAAGCTTGCAATTGAGTTTGAGTCAATTCGAGTCTATATTCTATCTAGTCGAGTCGAATTCAATCAAGTTTGTAAATGAGTTGAGTCGAGTAGGCTTTGCTCGTTGTGAATTCAATAAAAAAATTTAGTGCTTGTTTGGTTATTTCAAATTATGTAATTATCCGGTCGAAATAAAATTTAATACAACTTCTCATTTTATCTTAAAGATCATAAACTTTAAAAGAAAAAACTTTTGTTTTAAACTCATGCCTAATTAAAATGCATCACATAAATTAGGATGGAAGAAATCGTTTTGAATTTGTTCATTAAAGAAAACCTGGAATTTTAAAATGAAGATTTTTCTTATTGTTTTACTCGAAAATATAAATAAAAGAAATGACTAAGTTTTCAAAAAATCGATTAAACTTATGATTCAAGAGAAATCGAATTTCCAAAAGAAACAGAGTCGCCACTTAATGTTTAGTAAAAATCAAGAAAAAACTTAAGGTTTTCAAAATATTTAAACAGATAAAATCAATTGAAAATAAAATGGTTCGAGTTCAAATGTACATTCTGAGAAGGTGTTAGGCCCTCGAAATGTCCGCTAACTTGCGGTTGACCGGCGATTTGACCAAAATGACTTCGACTAATTTTTCAGAAAATATTAACTAAGCAAGAAGACTCATTTTTATAACTATTTTATTATTTATTTATTTATTATTATTATTTTGAGGGGAAATAACTAAAAGGGAATCATTCTAAAGGGAAGTAACTTATGTGACAAGACGAAACATAAAAGTAAAGCTAAGTATGCAAATATTTTAATTTGAATATATATATTAAAAAAAGAAATGGCTATCTTCGGGAATTTAATTTAATTAAACCGTAAAATAAATAAAATTAGTCAATCAATAAAATAAATAAATAGAGGGAAGATAAATAAGAGAATCTTTCACATATAGCAAACACAAAATTCATATTTGTATGTTATAGCAATGTTTGCATAATTGCGCTCCATAGCAAACATAAATATGTATATTTCGCTATACATATACAAAAGAAAGCAATTGTATAATTTGTTTTGGTATACATATACAAAAGATCAATTGTATAAAGTGAGAGAGGCGAGTGATCGAGCGAGATCTGGGAGAGGGGAGAGAGGGGAATGAAAATATGTATATATACAATTTTCACGCATTTTATACATTTGCGTTTTTGTATAAAGTGAGAGAGGCGAGTGAGAGAGCGAGATCTGGGAGAGTGGCGAGTGAGATCTGGGAGAGGGGAACGAAAATATATGTATATATACAATTTTCTCTCGCTTTATACAAACACAAA
>JAJOOS010033364.1:0-12494 GCA_029582725.1 Solanum chiquidenum | reverse complement strand
ACATATATATAAGTTTTATTATCAATAAATATGTGTACTAACTAATTATTAAGTTACCAATCAAAAAATAACATGTGTCCAATTTGTGCACTCATCACTTGTCTTCAAGAGAGTGTGCACACTCTCTACGACACATCAACGTTTGTGGTGTATTTATTCCACTTTAAATTAGTTTAGGGGGGGGGGGGGGTAATAGGACTCTAGTTAAATTTAGGTGTGTCTCTAGGATTTCGGTCATAGTCTAGGGTGATACTTATGCATTATCCCTAAGTTTATCAATGAGAGGAAAAGAAAATAGAGTTTGAGAATCATTCATATTAGAATAACTCTCTGAGTTTTTAACAAGACAAAATGTATAACCAAGATTCATTCAAAACTCTAAAGAAAACCCTTGTAACCCGAGGAGACTGGACTAGGCATCACGTCGTTGATCTGAACCCGTATAAAAACCTAAACCCTTTGAGTCTATTGTATATTATTTCCTTACTTTACAGTTTGCTATATCTGTTTGTTTATATAATCTGCAGGAAAGTGAACTTGCCTGGATCACAAGTCGACTAACTCATTAACTAACTTACGAAAATATTTTATTTTTTCCCATCCTTCTTGATTATGTTTTCTTCAAAAAATGTTTATCACAAAAATTTGTTAGTTTGTTACTTATTTTCTTGTGTTTCATGTGTAAGAAGAAAAATATTATCTTAAAAGAATCTGTGTATAATCTACACAAATAATATGAGAAGTGAGGATGGGGGTGGTGAGTATTATCTAAAAAGTATCTGTGTATAATTCCAAAAGGATTATTCCCCTCGTTTCATATTTACTTGTTCCACGTTGACTTGACAGTCCCCTTAAGAAAACTTTAACCAGAGGTGTATGTTGGTTTATGGAAGTGATTGAGGCGTTTATGCGGAAGCCTACAATTGCAAATCATATGGTAGATAAATTAAATAGGAAATAAAGTTATACTAAAACATAATATTATTAATATGGTATGGACAATCAGCCTACATATGAAAAACTAATAAAAAGTAAATATTAAAACTTTTGAGGAAAATCTCCCCATAAACTAAACACTCTAAACGACTACATTATGGATGTTCTTGTGTTTTTTGATATGTGAAGGGGAGTCTTCAATATATAGAGTTCCAAGTTTCTCCTCTAAGGAAAGGAATAAACCAAATATGGAAGAAACATATATTTTTCTTTCATGAAAAGTAAAATATTTATGGTAATGTTTTGTCTTTTCTTTGAGTAAAAAATAAACTTCAAATAAGATAAGAAAATAAGAGTAAAGCTCTAACAAATCTCCCCTTTTGGCTGGATATTCTTGACAAAACTTGATCCGCCTTCTTCATATGCTTGATAATCTTGTTCTTCACAAACTTTTCATCACTGCTGCTTGACATGGTTACAAATAAAGTTAGAAAAATATATGGTTAAAATTGGTTTAAAATGTTTTGTTTTTAGTTTTAAAAATGCAGCAACAGAAATGTTGAAAATATGGTTTAAAACTTCTTCTCCACATGTAGCTACACAAAAAAATTCATTATCATCAATTTTTTTGGAAATTAATTTGAAACCACTTGAACCTTTCTTCAATCTTGTTGAAGCATTGGATCATTGAACCATGTGCTCTGATACCACTTGTTGGGTTATGGAAATGATTGAGGCATTTATGTGGAAGTTTAAAATTGTAAATCATATGGTAGATAAATCAAATGACAAATAAAGTTATACTAAAACATAATATTATTAATATGGTATAGCCAATCAGCCTACATTTTAAAAGCTAATAAAAAGTAAATATTAAAACTATTGAGGAAAAATCTCCCCATAAACTAAACTCTCTAAACGACTACATTATGGATGTTCTTGTGTTTTTTTATATGAGAAGGGGGTTCTTCAATATATAGAGTTCAAAGTTTTTCCTCTAAGGAAAGAATAAACCAAATATGGAAGAAAAATATATTTTCTTTCATAAAAAGTAAGAACATTTATGGTAATATTTTGTCTTTTCTTTTAGTAAAAAATAAACTTCAAATAAGGTAAGAAAATCAGGGTAAAACTCTAACAAATCTTCCCTTTTGGCTGGATTTTCTTGATAAAATTTGATCCGCCTTCTTCATATGGTTGATAGTCTTATTCTTCACAAAGTCTTCATCATTGTTAGTTGTCATGGTTAAAAATAAAGTTTAAAAAATATCTGGGTTAAAATTGGTTTAAAAATATTTTGTTTTTATTTTTAAAATTGCAGCAACAGGATTGTTAAAAATATGGTATAAAACTTCATTTCCACATGTAGCTAGACAAAAAAAATCATTATCATCAAATTTGTTGGAAATTGATTTGAAACTACTTGAACCTTTCTTCAATCTTGTTGAACCATTGGATCATTGAACCATGTGCTCTAATACCACTTTTTGGGTTATGGAAGTGATTGAGGCATTTATGAAGAAGCTTACAATTTTAAAGCCCAATAGAGGGGACTTCTTAAACTACATTGGCATGCAGTTCTAGGACTGTGATAGTACGCTGAACCCTAGTCCAACTTGGTGCCAAGTCTACTCCCAACTGACTATGTATATAGGAAAATGCAACTGAAATACTGAGTAGCTCAATATACTGACAGGCTATCTGAAAATAAAACATATATATACTAAAATATATGGCATTCGAGTTCTGAAGCATGATTTTCTGACCATACCCAAAATACCTATGAATCGACTAACCATACCCAAAATACCCTCTTCCTAGCAAGACACTCGCCCGGATGGTTCTTACCGCACTTTTGACAAGATGGAAAAGTTATGTTACCTAAAGGAATCCCCTGAGACTTAGAGCCTGATGCCTTTTCTTTCTGATCTTGTCGAAACTTGGGGCATAGAGCGCTAGCTGATAAAGGCGCTGGGGCTATAGACCTTTGTTGATATTGTGAACGATTCCCACCACCCGAGTGATGCTGAGAGTATTCATAATTGCCTCTTCTAGCCTTCTTGTTATCCTTAGCCATTTTCTTGAGCTTATCTCCCTCAACCTGTTCAGAATTTGTCATTACTCTGAAGATATTCATATCCCCTAATACCATAGCATTCCTACACTCGGTCTTCACCAGATCAGTGGACACAAAAAAAACCTTTAATTTGGTAGGTCCTAGGCCACCTAATTCATTTTATGCGAAAAGATGTGATCGTTTGAAGTTTCTGCAACACTCAAAACCTGATTTGGGTGCAACTTCCTTGACTGAGTGAATTGTACGGACCTCTAGATGGACCGTCCAAGTCACCATGTGCCGTCTAGGGCGATGTCTAGGTGATCCCTCCTAGGGCTGTCCTATATGGTCACTCATAACATCTGTAACGACCGTGGTCCCCTATATTGACGGTCTAGGATGTCGTGAAGGGTCCATGGTCCATTTTGGATTCGTGAAGGGTCCATGGTCCCCTAAATTTCCCCTTTTAGCCCTTTTTCGAAGTCCGAGGTGTTACAATGTGAGATCAGTTTCCTGGCTTGTTTGAGCGTTTAGGTACATCTTCACTCTAGATTTTGCAAATGAATGTCCTTTTTGTAGTGGATGTTGTAATGATACTACAAGTAATTGTTTTGTTAATGCCTTCTGCTTGTCAATTGGAGAAATTTTATAGTGAACCAAAGTCACTTATGACTTGTTGGGATTGATATTTTAGTCACATTGTCATTTTATTGGTATTGATGCAAATTTTTGTGTTCTGAAGATTTTGAACTTTGAACATTAAATTTGATCAAAATTTCAGAAAGATGACCTCAGAATCAAATTATGGCGATTAACCCTAATCTGAAAGGGACATATTAGGCTAGTAGAATGGTTTGTATGGCACTTGAGAATTTTGATGCAAGTTTGTGCGATTACGCATTTGAACTTTATAGTAATGACATAAGTTTCACCTTTGTCAAAATCCTTGGTAACCATGCCCTGATTAAAATCTTTCAGCACAGTTAGCTCTAGAATGTTGAGTTTGGTCTAGAATGACCCTTCATTGAGATCCCAAGGATCCTAGGCTAATTTCAAGCCCCTTATGAATTTTTGCTTAAAAATAATATTTTATTATGGGACCCAATTTTTATAAATATAAACTCGTATGGATGTTTCAATTGCTCTATTAAGTGTGAAATATGAAATGTATAATCTCATTTGTGTGCACGAGGTTTCGAACGAATTGTAAAAACCTCATTGAAGATTTTCATGTTGCCTAAACTAGTTGGTGTGCATATGCTGGTACGAACAAAATGTGGCCTTCACATTCGCGGGCCACAGGCCATGTTCATGGAGTCGTGGCAACTGATGGTCGCATTCGTGAGGCAAAGCCACTTTTGTGGTGTCCCTATCGTGTTCGCAAAGCCTCAGTTTCCTCTAGTCATGTTTAGGAGGTCAACATTCGCAAGGCACGACCGCGTTTATGAAGAAGGGATTAGTTTTGTCTTTTAAATAAAGAGTAGACATGATTCAACTTATGTGGGAATGTACAACTTTTGTTGGTGATTCAAAGTCCTATGGATCTAGGATTGTCGTGGCTATATTTGTGACTGATTGAAAGTCATTGAGGGCTTGTAGTTTAGGTAAAGTTATTCTTATATGGAATGTTATATTGTCTTCTGGTGCTTTAAATATGAATATTTGGCGTTATAATTGCCTAGCTTAGCTATTTATTGTTTTTAAAATAGTGCATTTGTGCATGTTTGTGGTCGATTTTCTTAGCCTCAAATTACGTTCCATTTTAGAACACATGTTTGGTGTACTATCTAAGACATTTTGATTTGAGTCGATTCTAGAAATTTTGGTACAGGTCCCACGATTCCTATTTGACTCAAAAATTGGTTTGTCTTTGTTTTATGTGTTTTTTGTGTTTAAATGACTGTATTGATGTTGAGATCCTATTTTTGATAGCGTGATATTATTATGAGACCATTCAAAAAGGAAAAACTATAGAACAAATTATTTCTTGAGAGCCCATTCGTGATGCAAATCCTAGTACCAGCTACTAGCAGTGATCGCTCGAGCTTGCATCATTTGGATTGAAGGCAAGGGTGAGCACTTTGGCGTCCTGGGCTTGCATGTCTCCTTTTTTACCTGTATAGCTAGTATTTTGTATTTTTATACACACTTTGTTTTTCCCATTTTAGGGGCTTGTAATTTTTTAATTAGTAGAGCTCGACACATGCTTCTAGGCTCTAGGAGTTATCTTTTATATTTATAGTTTTTGTTGGTTCTACTTTTATCTTATTCTACTTCTTAACTTATTTATCCGCTTATTTGTACCCTTATACTAATTACTTGTCGATATGGGTTACAGGTTGGCTAACCTAATGATGGGTTATAGTAGGTTCCATTAAGACTTGAGGGATTATGTCATGACACATTGCGAGCAAGACTACATTATGACTGTGATTCTTGCTGATACCTTGGTTTGATATAATTTCATAGAGGTTGTGTTGATGGTTAAAGAGGATAGACGTTTGATATAGGTTATATTTGGTGGTATCCGTTGGTGGCTTCTTCTTTTAAGTTCTTTCTAGAGATTGGGAATCTACTCAGAAGGCTTCGGGATGGAATCAAAGTAATTCGTGGATCAAGAGTGTTCACTTGTTTTTGGATGCGAGATTTATGTTTATTGTGGTGATGAGATTAGGGTGGTTTTGTTTCGTTATGTCAATCTTGATAGGTGTGTTATGTGTTTCTCTACTTACTGACTCAATTTCCCTTGGATTGGGATGGTCTACTTATATTTGCAGTTGAGGAGTGGTTCATGGATTCATGGAATTAGTCTCTATAACATTAGTCTTAAAGTTTAACATTTCCTCAGGTTTCTAGAAGATCATTAGTAGAGTATTATCTTTGGTGTTGAGCATCGTGTGGTTGTATCTGTTGATTGGTCTATCTTGGGTGTAATTGTTTAGTTTTGAGACGTAGCATTCAAACTTAAATTGTTGGTTGTAGGAGTCATTGGGGCTGATCTTTGGGCTTTTCCCCTAGGCGGAATCACTTAATATGGCTTTTGCCAATCTTCAATGTTCATATGGTGCACGTCTCACTTTCATGTTTGATATTAGTATTTATATGGGTGGTTTATAGATGGTACTGGGAACTCTTAAAATTGTTAAGGATGGGTAGGATATATATGATGAATATAAGGTTTTGGGTTTGTAGTGTAAACCAGATAGTTTGACTTATGAGCTAAGTAGAATCTTTCTTGCTTATTGATCATTCCATTCTATCGTGCCTGTATGGTACTGATTCATCTCAGTTTAATCTATAATGGTAAGTTGAGTTGGGTTTGGTTGGATGTAAGTCATTTACTGAGGAAGGAGTTGGGTTGCAATTTTGAGTTTTGGATTCATGAAGTGAATTTCTGAATTTCCTCTTAGCCTAACTTTTGGGTTCACGTTGCACAACCCGGCAAGGTATGTCTAGGTATGGCGAAGTATACGGACCAAATATCCTAATCTTTCAATCCTCTAGGTTCATTTAATTCCTTGACTTTTGAGGACGAGAGTACCTTGTGTAGTGGATGTTGTAATGACCTTATAGGTCATTTCCGCTATTTTTTTATTTGTTCGGCGTTTAAAGCTTTCCTATAGCTGTCCCAAGTAATTTATGACTTACTGGTTCGGTCGTCAAGTCGTTCTTTTTAGTTTGATGTAAGTTTCTGTGTTTTTGGGCCTTTGAAACTTGAATGGTTTACTTCAGCCAAAAGTTAAAGAAGATGGCCTCAAAATTGACCAACATCCCCAACATAAAACCTTTGCTTGTCCTCAAGCAAACAAAAATCCATACCACAAGAGGCGCTCAATTTAAACACAAATACACTTCCATTTCAACTAAGGATCATGATCATGACATTGATTGGCACTTATAATTAGCAAGAAAGCAAGTGATTTCCAATTCAAGCAACACGTCAAAGTTCAAGAGAAATTTCAAAACACAATACATTTTCAAAAATAACCAAGTGACAACAATAATTCTGAAGAAGTGAGTCATGACTATTAGACAACTAATCAACTTCCCTTGACTACTTTTGGAATATCTCAACATATCCAATCAATCCTAGTTTTCATGCCCTCAAAAGAAAATAAATGTCCCACAAATGCATACACAATTATTCACAAGATAATGGAAAAAAGCATCAAGCTCTCACACTCACAAACAACATGTCATGTACAGATGTGTCACACAATAAGCTTGTAGATAAAAAATTTCAACATTAACTCAACTTCATTTGGTTAGAAATATCAATGGACTTCCCTAAGCTTTTAATGAAGGCTTAGGAAAGGTTAGGATATCATTAAGGTAGAAGTGGCTACACCCTCCTTGTGCTCTACAAAACAACTCATCATTTTGAAACGTTTCCACTTTTCTTCACTTTTCAAAACAATGCACTTTTTAAATTTTTCATTTTTCTTTTCTCATTTCAACTCTAGATTCCCCACATGCAACCATTTCAAACTGATGGAGGATTCAAGTATCATTAAATCACTTTGTTTCTTTCTTATTCAAAAATATTCTTTCTTTAAGACGTTTTCCTCCATCCGTCAATCTCATTTTTTATCAAGCTCTCATGTGGCAATCATCTCTTCTATGAGTTTCCCGTAACACCCCAACTCAGGTTTTTCGCCTCAACTTTCACAACTTCAGGGTCAAGAAAGGAAGGGTTCAAAAGAGGATTTCTTATTAAAAAAAGGTAAGGCTTGTAATGAGGTTTCTAATAAAAAGGATTAGGCTCAAAAGAGAAACTAAGAATATATTTAGTGCAAAGATGGGATTTTTAGGCCAAGTTGATTACAAGAACAATCACAAAGAAAGACAAACATATTTTCTCCAACCATACTCAATCAAGACCAATATCTCAAGACCAACTGGGAAAGTTCTAGTAAATAAAAGTATACACAAGGAATTATTTCAACAGTTCACCACACATGGATTCCAAACTATTCAAGATGGATCAATTTCACTTCTTGTCAAGAACTAAGGAGTTATTTTTCACATTCACCAATAGTAATTAGGGAGTCACAAAAAGATTTAAAACATTGTCACAAAGTCATTCACTTCCACAAATTTCCATATCACAAAATTTTGGGATGGGTGCTAATTTATGATTCCTGAGGCTTGATGAAGTCTATTAGTACCAAAAAAGCGACAACCTCAGATCAAAGCACCAACAAGGCCAAAAACACCTAACAAGATAATGATTTTACCATATGAGTGACATCACCCAATCTATCATTTGATAAATTCAAGCCTTTTAGTCTAGTTTTCATTAGGGCTTCCAATATCACTAGCTACAGGTACTAAAACTTCCAAGCTCTAAGGCATAGAAGAAGATAACACCACTACGATAATTTTTCTTTAAGAATGTCATCACTCTATCCATCATTGGGCATCGTCACTTAACCATGCATTATTATTAAAGAGAAACTAACAAAAGAAATGCGAAAAGATAATAAAAATTACCAATCAACACAATATAAAAATCCAAGTCCCACAAGGGCAATCAAACACACCAATGCAGAATATCAATCCAAAACATCAATAAAACAATTAAACCAACCAAAAGGGGAGCTCCCTAAATTAAAAATTGTATTGTGTCCTCACAACATAACTATGAAAACCATAAAGAGAATATGAAGAGGATCCCAGGGCTTCCTCAATCATCCTCACTATATGTGCTCTCGCTATCCTTAGGTCCCTTATTATCGCTCCACACATCAGATTTATCTCTATAAAGTATAAAATTGCCAGTAGAATGAAAGGAATGATGTATTTTATTGATTGTAAAGTAAGTATATATAGATCATGTGCAACTTCTACAACAAAGAGATAAACTAAGAAAAAGGTAAGACTTATCTATAACCTATATACAAAGAGGAAGTTACAACAGAGTTCTAAAGAGAAGACACTACTAAATTTGATTCGTAATTATGCCCCCGCTAGTTGGTAGTGTCAATAACACCCAACTTGGAAAATTATTGGACAAAAGAAGCTTTGGGAAGAGGTTTTGTGAGTATGTCAGCCACTTGATCAGCTGAGTGAAGGTAGTTAACTTCAAAATACTTGTTCTTAACTTGTTCACGAACAAAGTGAAAATCAATGGTGACATGCTTCATCCTACTATGAAAGACAAGATTAGAACAAATGAAAGTGGTGTTGATGTTGTCACAGAAAACCTGCAACAACAGCAACCACAACTCTATAATCAGCTTCTGTAGAGGACCGAGATACAGGGCATTATTTCTTGGAGGCCTAGGAAATTGGTGTGTTGCCCAGGAAAGTGATATAGCCAGAGGTAAAAGTGCGATAATTTGGATCACCAACCCAATATAAATCTGAATAAACAACCAAACGAGAATATGGAACTTTGGCAATTTGTATGCCATATTGGCAGCTGTGACAAAGATAACATAGTAATTGCTTGACTGCTTTCCAGTGAGAGTGGCATGGATTGTGCATAAATTGAGAGATCTTGCTAACTGTGAAGGAAATATCAGGACATGTAAAGGATAAGTAGTGAAACTTACCAATTACCCGCCTATAAAGAGTACCATCGGCTGAATGATCATTCACTGAAGCTGTCAAAATGGTAGTTGAGGTCATAGGCGTAGGAGTTCCTTTACTATATACCATGGCAATATCCTCTAAAATATCCATAATATACTTGTGCTGGGACAAAAAATGACCAATAGTAGAAGTGATAATCTTAACACCCAAAAAATAATGGAGTTGTCAAAGGTCTTTAAAAGAGAAACGAGTGGAAAGACCATCAAATATATGACGAACCCCACAAATTTGATTTCCAGTGATGATTATATCATCCACATGGATAAGAACATAAACAGTTGATCCAAAATTATGCAAAATAAATAAAGAAGAATTAGATTGGGACTTGACAAACCCAACAGTTAGCAAATAACTTTTGAGCTCATTGTACCAAGCTCGGGGGGCTTTTTTCAAGCCATAGATTGCTTTATTCAACTTAGTGATATGGGTGGAGAAACTTTGATATTCAAAGCCTGGTGGCTGCCTCATATAAACTTCTTAATCAAGGCTTCCTTGCAAGAATGCATTATTGACATCAATCTGATGGATTGGCCAGTTGTACTGCGTCGCAATGGTAAGCAACAACTGATCAACAACTAGTTTGACTACCAGGCTGAATGTGTAATGGAAGTCTAAGCCTGGACGCTGGGTAAATCCCTTTGCAACAAGACAAGCTTTATACCTGTTAATGGAACCATCAGATTTATGTTTTATACGACACAACCACTTGCACTCAACCACATTCATCGAAGGAGTAACTGGAACAAACTCCCATGCCCGATTCCTAACAAGTGCATCAAATTCAATTTGCATTGCTTCTCTCCAGTGAGAGTGAGGACATTCTTGTTTGTATATATGAGGAACAAAGGACAAGGAGAGTTGAACACTGACACTAAATTTCTTGAGTTTGAGGCTATTTGTTCTGGAGCGTGTGACCATAGGATGACTTAAAGTTGTCACGACGGGTGAAATATCAGATGGAGTCAAAGCAAGTGTAGGTTGGGAAGTGTTATTGGAAAATGACTCAGAAGGTAGGTTGGTGGGAGGTATAGGGCAAGGGAGTGGTAACACTGAGGTACTTAGTTGTTGGTGATTTTTGTGTTGATAGGTGATTTATGGTCTGGGTGACGGTGGGGGTTGAGTATTATCCGGTGGTTGTGTAATGGTGTGTGGCAATGAAGGAGAGGATAAAGTCTGAGAATTACCTGATGCAACAGAGACACCATCTAATATGGCAGGCATTGAGTTGGGGCAATGGAGAGTGCACGGGCAGAGCATCTGGGAGGGGAGGACAAGAATCAAAACTTGATGTTTTATTAGTCATAGATAGAACATCAGAACAAATTTCCGAAGCGATATCAGTGCTCTGTTGGATTTTTAGATTCGAAAAAATATTATGAAAAAGATAGGTGTGTTCCAAAAACTATACATCCCTAGATAAGTACAATTTATTTTTGACGGGATCCAAACATTGGTGGCAGGAATGTTTATTAGAAAATCCTAAATATATACAAGGAGTTGATTTTGGATCTAACTTATTTTAGGCATATGGTTTAAGCCACGGGTAACATAAACAACCAAAAAAACTAAGTGATTCATACTTTGGAGCCTCGTAAAATAAAATTTCATTAGGGCATTTATTTGGTAAATTAGGCGTGGTTAGACTGTTTATAAGGTAGACTGCTTGGTGACAGGCAAGACTCCAAATAGATGAGAGCAAGGAGGATTGATGCAACAAGGTTTTGGCAGTCTCAAGTCTCAACTACATGCTTGTATCCACATTCAACTAATGTCACTCTTTGAGGCGTGTATGGTGGTGTCACTAAGTGTTCAATACTATGACTTTTGATATATGAGGATAAACCTTGGAACTCACCACCACCATTAGTATAGAGAGACATAATTTTAATTTGAAACCACCGCTCAAGTAAGGGATGTAAAGCTTGGAAGACATCAAAAACTTCCTTTTTTGATTATATAGTGAATAGCCATATGTATTTCGACTATTGGTCAACAAATAAGGCATAATATCTCTTGTTATCAATTGATAAAAAAAGAGATGGCCCCCATAAATTAGTATAAATTATTTGCAATGGTCGTTGACTTTGTAATGAATTTTCAGAAAAAGGTAACTTGTGCATTTTATTAGAATAACACAAATTACAAATGGAAGTGGTTCTAGAATGTGAAACTGGAAGACAAAATTGATGTAAAATCGTGTTTAAAGTACGATGATTAGGATGGCCTAAACGCCGATGCCACAGGTGTAGAGGAACGATAACATTGCATTGAGGGGTATGATGTTCAATGCCCGACGGCCACTCATATAGCCCATCTCAATTCTGCCCGTGAAACAGAGGTGCCTCCGTACTCAGATCCTTCACGCAATAAGAAAAAGGAAAGAATTCAATGGACGTATGGTTATCGCAGAAAAATTTGGAAACAGAAAGAAGATTAGTGTTTATGGAATGAGAACATAAAGTATTGAGAAGCTTAAATTGCTGATTCGATGCACTTAAGTTAGTGTTACCGGTATAAGATGTTGGAATGGTGTTACCGTCCCCCATTGCTCTCTCCTATGGACCATGGTAGGTTGAAACGACCCCAAAAAAATGCCCAAAAATGTGCTTCGGAAACACCTATAATTGTAATTTCCATATATCTCAAAATCCGTGCATGATTTCGGAAATTCGACATCATATTCTTATTCAGGGGGTCAAATTGAGTGAGCGATGGGTCTAACCCGAATTTTAGAGCAACCGTATCAAAATTCGAAAATCACAAAAAATGCAATTTTCAGGGTCAACTTTAAAGGGGCATATATCTTAGCACACAAGGAACTGGAAGGGACGTAACCTATTAAATTAAACCTCTATGAGTTAGCTTTCCAATGCACTTGGTTTCACCTCATTCCGAGTTAGGATGA